>JACCPG010003302.1:0-191129 GCA_016069955.1 Drepana arcuata | reverse complement strand
ACAGCTTTATACCTAATATAGAGCAGCGGATAAAAAATATAATATGTTCCTATTACAATACTGTATTGATGATGAAATCTCACTACGATGGCGTAATTTAAATATATACAAAGACATGAACCGAGCTAATACTAAAATGATAATATACATAAGGCTTACGGAGACAACAAGTAAACATGCTCACAGCACAAATATTATTACTAACGCTTAAGGTAAGGCTAACAGGACAGATTTTAAATGTAAAGTATTAATAAGTAAAAACATGTGATCTTTTGAAAATTATGTTAATCAAAGTTAGTTAGAAAGCCTAATTCGAACGTTTGCCGCACTTATGATATGAAATTTCCTAACAACCAATATGCATCTTTCCTCCCAAGGTTTTTTACATCCCTCCGTACAGCTTGCAGTGAGATTACTTGCCTTGCCGTCATTACGTCAGGTGACTGTTCAAGCCACTCGGACACTACGGCTCTATATTGTTTTAATGAACAAAATTGTAGAACTAATTTAGCAGTTGCAGTGTGTCAGGTGCATTACCTAGGTACAGTATTAGACACTCAAGTGCGCTTAGCCTGGCTTAAGTTTGGACAACAGTGGCTATTATTCAAGTTAAGTTAGGATACAGTTTCAAGTTAACGGTCTATTTGAATCTATTAGTGGTTGACCATAGTTAGAGTGCAGTTGGAACTGGTTATTCCCGATAAAAACCGGTTGGTTGGACTTTGCAAACTTTCAAGTAAAGGAGTATTTTTTGTTGGCAATTTATAGAATCAATTAATTTTATGTTTATTTTATAATTTATAGAATTCTAAACTCCTTATAATATTGCATGTAACATTATTTGTAACTATCGTGTAATGTTATAAGTAGACATTTTTGTTCTTTAAACTATCTAATAACCTTTTTATCTTCATCCACATTCATCGATTGTAAAAGAGTGAGATATAAGATACACCTTCATATATCACGTCTTGTTCCCAAAATGTCTAACAAAAATATTGTCATAAGCGTGTAATATTTGAGCTAAAAAAACAATTTCATGAAGTATTCCCAACTTGGCTAAAGAGGCCATTCATTCTCCAAGAGGTCGGACGATAATGACCAGTAGAAGGAATGTCTGGGCCTTCTTTACAAAGAGTGAAACGGGCCAACCTATTTAGATCCCAATTTCGGGACCGACCTTCAAACTTCAATTCAAAGATGGCATCTAATGATGACGATTACTCGAAAAGTATGGATTTCCTAACGATTCGAGGTAAGCCTGCCACTTAAACAACTCGGGCCTCATTCACTTATCTCTTGATCTTGAATTTTAAAGCCAATCCATTCGTTTTGATGGCTTTGCCAGCCATTGGAGTATTATTTAAAAGTATCAAGATGAAGTTGACTTTAAATACTTTCACAACGCTAGGATTGTGAAAGTATTTAAAGTCGATTTTTATCTAAATTAAAATCAATCAAAACCGAAATTGAAGTCATACATTTATAACGGTCGAAAAATTATTAAATAAAAAACCGGTTTGAAAGATCAATTTACAATTCCAACAAGTACATTGGCAACTAGAAAACTCTCTAAGAGAATGCACACGAAGTTTCGCCTCTTAGCATTCAAATGCTCTATCCAGAATACATCGTTGTAAGTGCTTTGGCATACAAACTGTATACATATTTACGTGTAGGAAACTCGGAATGGGCGTTAGTGGACAGTTATGGATGTGTTTCCGCCGGCATACCGGGTGCACTGTCGATTAATCTTGCACACCTTTGTTGCAAGGAGTTTGTATCTGGATTGATGTCGAGGCTAGTTCTGATGCAAAGGGAGTGACCATTGATACTCTTTGTGTTCATTGGTTTATATTTGAACGCTATTCGAAATTCAAATAGTTATTTATTGTAGCATTATTGGAGTGTATTATATATTATATATTGAAGTGAAGTAAATAAAGCCATAAAATCTAAAATCAAAATCGTTTATTCAACGTAAGGTACACTTATTGAACGTCCTCATAAATAATAATAAATCCTCATGCCTTCCCACAAGGGTCCCCGAAGGGGTAGGCAGAGGTGTATAGGTTATTGAACGTCACATGTTTTTTTTAAGTCGGCTAAAAATGTAAGTTACTAAAGGTGCCACCGTTTCCAAAAAAAAACCTGTTAGGAGAAGAAACGGCGAAACAAACTCGCCAGTTTTCTTTTTTAACATTTGTACCCTTTAGGTAGGGGTAGAAAAAGATCAAACCTACATATAAAATATCTACAAGAGGAGGAATTCATTGCCTTGCCTTGGTGAGTTTTCTCAAATAGTGTGTCTCGTGGATAGAAGTCCACGTAGGTGGTTAAATTGAGAAAATAAATAAAAAAATAAATAACCAGCCAATCACAACCACACTCCGGACTTTACGGCGAAGGAAAACATTGAGAGGATATCTGAATACGTTTGAGAAATAATTCAATGACATGCTTGAGAAACGGCGCCATCTTGGTTTCGACATCTGTCACATTTATACTTAAATATATTTTGGCGAAAGCTCTCGACACGTTTACCTAGCCCTTCGGGGACCTTTGCGGGAAGGCGTGAAGAAAAATAAAGTGTTTCTAAAAACCGTTGGTAAGTATTCCGAAAGTTTTTCATTCCAAGGTCAAAGTCATATGTATGTAATTTATGATATAATTTCCGTTTGAGAGCATTCAACTTTCGAGCATTGACTTATTTGAATGGATGCTCCAGTGGGTTTCGTTCGCAACTCAAGTCGCAATCGCCAACTAAAGCCAGAACTTTGTAATCAGTACGGTTATTGCGATCCAACATGTGGAGTTTAGAAGATTCGAAAGAAGATACGCGCCTTGACGACAAAACTCGACAAAGAAGACTCCACATAGAACAAAGTGCTAACACTTTGTTATTCGTGCTGACACTTTGTCATTTGTAAAGTTCACTCGGACACTACATGCGATGCCAGATTTAAAGACCTCGGAGCAACAAAGGAGTGGGGGCCCCCTGGCCCCAAATAAAATAGTTTTTTTTGCAGTCGAATTTCCAATAAATAATTTATTGTGAATTTTTGTGATTACCTGATTGGAGTGAACAAATACAGATGGATGATTTCTGTAAATATTTAATATAGTAATGTTTGTACAAAGTACTCTAGGTAAAGGTATAACGCGAGAAAAATATCAAAGGAAAAGTTATTTACTAGTTTGTTTATTCGCTTACTGTATTAGATTGTTTTTTTCGAAGTCTATATTGTGGCGTAGTCCGTATTGGAGGCCCCGGGGCTGTAGCCTCGGTTGCTCTCCCCTAAATCAGGCCCTGACTACAGGACCCCGGCCCTGCCTTAACGCTGTCATGTTGGATCTCTGATGGGCGTTCAAATTCAAATAGAAAACTATGATTCAATGTACTAAAGGAAAATATCGAGAGGAAACCTGCATACGTTTGAGAAGCAATTCAAAGGCGTATGTATAGTCGTGCTTGAGTAACGGTGACGGACTCGCCATCTATCACATAGGCACCTCAAATATATCTCTGGCGGAAAGTGGGTGTGTGGTACCCCTTCGGGGACCCTTATGGGAAGGCGTGAGGATATTACATAAGTACATGTATGTAAGTTTAGAGAGAACTGGCGCTCTATACTCTCTCCCTACCCCGTTAGGGACTCGGCATGATGATATGTATGTATAAATAAATGAAATTAAAAGGCTCGGTGTAAAGTCATCAGAAACCTAGCTAATTTGCTATTAACGCCGAATAGTTCCCCTGGTATATACGCCCGACGTTCAAACATATAACACTCTTATCTAGCTGTTGTGCAAAATGGCTTCGGACGATGCGCTTCCTGCAGCGGTGTCCGCTAAGGGACAATTAATCTTGTGTACTTACTTATTTTGTGCCCCGTGTGAGCCGATGCACAGCTCCGCAGCCTTATTACGTATCGCGATATAAACCAAGTTTGGACACAGTAGCGATGTTTATAAGTATAGTGCTTGAGTAACGGCGATGGACACGCCATCTGTCACGTTGGCATCTAGAATATATCTCTGGCGGACTGTGGGTGTGTGGGTACTACTTATACAACTCTGCCTGCTCCTTCGCCGACCCTTGTAGCAAAGCGTGAGGATATATTATTATTCATATAATAGTAATATGCCTTAACAAATGAAATAAAGACGATATTTGCGTTTTCTGAAATAACAAATTTTTCTTTTATTCACAACACAATTAAATACAAAGTTTTAAGATAATTATCACATTCTAAACAGAGTAACTTACCTGAAATAACAAAAAACAACATTTAAAGCCTTTACTTCTAGTTTAGTTAATCTATTTCCTTTTATTTATACAGGAAACTATTTACTGTTTCATTTGTTTCTAAAATAACATAACCTCACTCAATCCTCAATTTTCAAGAATAGAATTCTTGAAAATTTCTTTAATGCCAGTCCGTGTCACTGACATGACGCAGCCATCTACTTATTAAAGACCTATAGATAATAAATCCATAAAGAAAAGGAATGAAGAAGTGTTCATTCTTTACATCTCCCACCCTCGGAGAGAACAATTCAAATTGATTGTTCGATTAGAGTCAACCCTCACTGGAGATAACTTTGTAACATGGTAGAAGTTTGACTCCGTCTTCTTATGTCCAGCATCAACTTCATAGATTGAATTTGAAATTTGTCTTAGGATTTTGTATGGTCCAATCCTTAATTCTTCCATTTTCTTCCTATTTAGCCGGTTTCCGTTTTCTACAAATACTCTATCACCTACTTCGAATTTATATTCTTCTCTATGAAGATCATATTTTTTTTTATTATAGTTGTGAGATTTTATTGAATTTTCAAATGCTAGTTCTCTGTCTCTTTTGAGATCTTCTATTGTGCATTTTGATTTCAACTCCTGTGGCAAAATATCAATGTTTTCTCCTTCCAACAGATATTTTGGAGTAAACTTAGTGACTGTATGTTCTGTTTCGTTATATTTTTGTACACAATTATGTGCTATAGTTGTCCATGCTGTTTTCTTGTCTCCTTCGTTTATTTTGCACCTTATCCTATTAACTAAAGTTTGGTTAAGCCTTTCATTAAGTCCATTTGAAAATGGTGCGTCAACAGCCGTGAAAACCAGTGTTATATTTTTCTTTTTTAGGAAGTCTTTAAATTCTTTGGAATTTATGCCAGGGTATTGGTCTGTTAATACCATATCAATGTTGTTGCTTTGCGTCACATTTTTTATCAACTTGATAAAATCATTGGAGTTTTGAGTTTTTGACGTCAAAATATAAGCATATCGTGTGAAATGATCGACAAGAAGATGTAAGTATTTCTTTGTAGACCGTGATCCTCCAAACCCTCCAATTGTATCAATTGATATAATTTCAAATGGGCGTGTTGCTGGGCCTAAGTGTGACATCAAACCAAATTTTGGATTCCTTCTTGATTTGTTTCTTATACAAATGTCACATTCATCACAAATTTTCTCAATATTTGTGATGATATTCTTTGCTGTATAGAAAGGGGTTATTTTATTTATCATCTGGGTTCTCCCAATATGGCAGTAAGTATTGTGGACATCTCTAATTAGGATTTTGCTTTTTTCTTCTTTTATTCGTCTTGTAATAAATGTTATTTTCCAGTATAAACTTTGATTTTCCATCTTGTAAGTTTTCATTTAAGTCTTGGTCCTTTTTTATATCTTCTATATTTATTAAGTTTACAACTTTTAAAAAATCTTCAGTATTGTCATGAGGTTCTAAGACTGGATTTCTGCTTAAGCAGTCTGCTTCTTGATTTGACTGTCCCGGGTTATATTTTACCTTAAAATTGTATTGGGATAAATAATATGTCAAATCACCCAGTTCCTCATCAGTTCTAGACTTGATATTTAGATTCTCCAATGGTTTATGATCTGAGTATACTATAAACTCTTTATTCATAAGCCAGTGCTGCCAATATTTTACAGCTTCCTTAATTGCCAGACATTCTAAATATATTGCCTTCTTTTTCTTTTGACTGTCTGTCAATTTTTTTGAAAAGTAAAATACAGGTTTATTTTCTCCGTTTTCATCTTCCTGTTTTAACACAGCTCCCACTCCTTTAATACTGGCATCAGTGTAAATTTTTATTGGTTTTTCTGGGTCAAATATTTTTAGAATTGGTTTCGAGCATAGTAATTCCTTTATTTCATCAAATGACTTCTGGCATTCTTTGGTCCATATAAATTTTACATCTTTCCGTAATAAATTGTGTAGTGGTTCAAGGATAATTGTAATGTGTGGTACAAATTTATGATAAAAATTTACTTTCCCAAGGAACTGGCGTATATTTTTCCTTGTTTCTGGAATGGGGAAGTTCCTGACAGCTGTTAAATAATCTTTGAGAGGTCTAACTGAATTATTTTCAATTATGTGACCCAAATATTTGGCATGATTGTTTGCAAAAGTGCATTTCGAGAATTTCAGTCTAAATCCTTCTGTTAGTATTGCCTCCAGTAGTTTTGATATATGTATTATGTGTTCCTGGAAACTTTTAGAGAACACTAAGATATCATCGATGAAATTCACTGCAAAATCGGAGAGTTTATATTTTCTTATTATATTTCTCAGTATTCTTTGGAAAATAGCCGGAGCTGTCTTTAAACCAAATGGGAGGCATGTCCACTGGAAATGGCCTTCTTGCGTGACAAATGCCGTCTTATATCTATCTTGAATTTTTAATGGAATGGCCCAAAACGCTGAATTTATATCAAAAGTGGAATAATACTCACAGTTTACAGCCTTTACCATCAAGTCTTCAATCAAGGGGAATGGCTGTGATTGAGGTATAACAATTTTGTTCAATTCCCGGAAATCTATACACAGTCTTGATCTTCTTCCATCTTCTTTCTTATACGCCAGGGTAACCGGAGCAGCAAAGGGGCTGGGTGGTTCTTTGAAACTGAGTGTATTTAACTCATTGATATGGCTCTTATTTTTTTTTATTTGATAGAAAAAAATAACATGTTATCTTGTTCAGATCATTCCATGTTATAACATATATCAAAGGCACCGATTTGTACTCAGCAGTATAGGATTTAGGCTGTGCTGATTAATTGGTCCACCAGACTAATGATGACCAAGACTGATGAATGAGACTTTGCACCATATTAATTAGAATCATGCAGAAATATGAGAATAACATACTAACTCAAATCAACTTTATTATGAAAATATGATATATGTATGAAAATAACTATAGTCGCATCTTCTTATTGGCTTAAACAAAGTTATCTTATATTAGTTTCTAAGTATAAAAATTAAATGTAAGATTTTTGGTCGAATTAAACATTAAATAAACAGGAGAGGGTAAATTGAACAGATACAACGAAATGTAATAAAAACCCTAACAAACTCTTAATAACAATAAAAATAAGCTTTAAAAACTTTGTACTGAATAAAAAAATTTGGGATTTACTTTGAGTATCATAATCAGACTTTTAAAACAAATTAGCAATTTAACTTCAAGGGAGTTCCGTCAATGTTGATGAAATGAAATTGAACAATATTTTACAAAATCCGTGGGGAAAATGTTAAATTCCCAGACACGTTGACGGAGCCACCAATTGTACAAAACTAAATGTATATTAATAACGAAATCTAACTAAACCTATATTATTCTTAAAAAATATTGGAATTCTCATCATCACTACTAGACTCTATTATGTATGGATTAAGATTTTCTTAATCGATGCCAAATGTATTATTTCCATCTCTTGAAAATGTGATCTCTGAGATATTATCGAAGTCATTCAGTATCTGCCGTTAATACAACACTTTCCTCTCCATTTGTCGTCATTACGCACGTTTCTTCATTTTCTTTGGTCGTAGCAACTTCTTTGTCTATACTATTACTTATGCCTCATAATTTGCGTGTATATTTACTTGTTGCTAGGCTATTTGATATAATAAATAGAATTCCGCTATTTTCATTTTCTTGAATAGTGTGAAATAAGTTATTAGTACTTTTGGGTGTGTTATGTTTTTAGTTTTCTTTGAAGAAATGTTGCCTTGCCAAAAAGTTTCACCGATTTCACTAATTTGTTTTTTGCATTAGCAAGGGGTGTGGCTGGTTCGTTTTGCTTTCCTGCGTCTTCCAAGCTATACAAACCAAAATATTCATGGCCATGATCGCAAACGACAGATTGATAGAGACAAACGGTATCTGTACAGCTCAGTTTGTGAACGACTAACGAAGTGGAATCGAAGTTCCCCACTACCTGGTTCATTTTCATTGTGCCTGGAAAAGCTTTTACATTTTGAGGGAAAAGAAACTCTTCTTCACAAACATTATATTCTGAAACAGTTTTTATAATCACTTTCTTTAAGTTTTGCTGCATTATATTCAAGAAATCATCCAGATCTTATATATCTTGTCCTTGGGAAACAGCACGATCTGCAGTCCTCTTCATTACAGCACCTACTCCATCTGGGGCACCCTTGCCATGTCCAGATTCGCTGTAGTTCCATTCCATTATTTTGATGGAGCTCTGCTATATATGCAAAGAAGAAATTAGGTGAAATATTGATTTATTCCGATATTGGCTGTATGGGGAATCAGAAATAAAATGTATAGTATATGTAGCCTGTCTTTCTTTCTCCAAATACGGCCCAAACCTAATTTATATGGCCCTTTCAAATTCGTCTGGTTATAAGAACCAGATTAAATCAGACTAATGGGAACCAGATAAATTAGGAATTTGGAAATAATCGAATACTGCTCCTTAATTTATGAACGGATGCAATGAAAGTTATAATGACCATGAGTAAACAACATTAATAGAGACCTTGGTTTAATTGTAAAACATAACTAAAGGCACACAATTAATAAATGAAGACAGATTAATTATGTGACTTACCTGACAAAAGCCAGAGTCCAACTTTCGATCCAACTTTTTGGCAAAATTAGCACCCGCGCACTTACGCTACGAACCAGGTCGGGACTTAAATGACGCAGCAAAATCACGAGTCGATATTATTTTAATAAATATTGTGTGCTTACTTGAAATCATGCTTGAACAAATTGGGCCAGTTTAATTATTATTTTAGTTGGGGACATTGTTTAAAGTACTGTAATAACGAATTTATACAGTTATTTTGATGATACATTGTAATATAAGATGGAGCATTTATTTAAATATCAGTGCAACATGCTTATTATGATGTATTGTTTCACTAAGATCGAAAAAAAAATTATAATTGACTAAAAAGTGGCATGGGGACACACCAGATTAATTAGTTTTAACTGTTTTCTGCAAGCTTAATTATTGCTTAATTTATGTAATCCTAATTAATTACATAAGGCCTCGATAGACATTAAAATTTACTATAAAACCTGAAAGCGATGTTCAAATTGAATATAATATTCATGTGTTCTTCAGTCAAAAACATGTCAAAACTGTGTTTCAAAGAATCACCCCTATATGATTCCTCAATTAAGTTGTGCTTCAATAGTTTAGATATTTGATTTTCAATTTCTTTTCTATCATCGGCTGTGCATCTGTATGGGCGCTTGCAGCAATATTTATCTACCATCAAGTCTATGTGAGCTTCATAATCTCGTACCGTGCCAACGTCGTATTTGTCCTTAGCAAAGACTGGTTTGTATTTTTTTATTAATTTATCAATTTCAGTTTGTTTACATAAATCTAGGTGGTTCACTGAAATTTCAAATTCACTGAAGTCAATATGTTCATTGAAATTTACTTCACATCTGTTTATATGGTTTATTTCTTGTTTCCATACCCCAGGGTATAGAGAAACATCTTGTTCATGTTTGTTACCTAGTACATCAGGAATTTCAACATTCATTAATTCTTTAATAAAGTTTATATTTTTGTTATCCTCTTCATTGTCTACTTTATTCTCTTTTCGTGGATTATTACATTGTATTATATTCAACTCTTCATTTTGTGTTAATTTAAATTTTTTTATACAATCCAAACCAATGAGAAAATCATAGTGAAAATTCTCATTATCTATAACAAAAATATTCATTTCTTCTTCAATGTTGTATATTTTTATTTTCAATGTTACCATACCTTTTGTTTTCTTCTCACCATTAATAGTTTTCAAGTTAGCTGTTTGTTTATTAAGTGTGTCTTCTTTTTTTTCATGTATTTTCAATAATTTTGCATTAATTAAGGACACATTTGAACCAGAATCATAAATTGCAGTAACTTTTAAAGTGTCATTTAATAATAACTTTACTTTTATTAATGGTGGTACTTCTAGTTTTTTGGATTCTCCTTATTTAATTCAATTTCTAATTCAGAGTTATTCACACTTTTCATAACTGATTTCTGATTCTTCCCATTAAACCAGCAGGTTTCCTCAGGATGAAAACGTTTCCCTTTTTTCTCAGTGATACAAATTTGGCATGGTTTTTTTTCTTCATTTCTTTTTGTTTTTATGTCAGAGTATGTATAGTTCTTTTTTTCATATTTGTTCCTCCCAACGAGATGTTCTAATTTTCCTATCTCATTATAGAGATCTTCAGTTTCTTGTAACGTTTCTCGGTCAATTTTATCACTTAGATAGTTTGGCAGGCCTGCGGCTATAAGATCTATAAGAGTACCAGTATCAATCGTCTTTCTAACCTCCAATAACAATTTTTCTTTTTTCAAAGCATACTCAAGCAAGGAACCTGTTTGATATTTAAAACCAAGAGCATATCTGATCGGCGACCAACCTTTGTTTCCAAATGTTTCACAGAAGTTTTTTTCCCATTTAATCCATTCTGATTCTATTGTAAATTTCATTAACATACAACTGTACCAATTCACACTTGAATATTCTAAAAATTGTTTTAATATTTCAATTTTTTTTCTGTCTTCATCAATATGAAAACGTTCACATTCTTTATTGAAATCTTTAATCCATTGGTGGGCATTTGCATTTCTTCCAGTAAATTTTTCAATCACAAAATCTTTTGAAATTTTCCCCAAATTTTGAGTTTCAGACTTCTTTTGTTTTTCTTCAAGTAATTTCTCTAATAATTTCTCCAATGTTTCATTTGAGCTCGTCGGTAAAGATTTTTGATCATTGATGTTTTCCATAATCTCTTCAAGGTAAAAATCATTAAACTGTATATTTTGTTCGCTATCTAAATATGTCTTTGATATTTCATCAGTTAAAGTTATCCATATTTTCCTTGTCTGATGTCTTTTATTCATAGTTTTTCTTATCTTGGCATAGTTAGATGTATTTGTTATTAATTGATGTAAACTTGCAGGTTGATATTCAGCCGGTATGGCAAAAATTTGACCATTAGGTGTTCCAATTGAGGTTATGCAAATAATGTTAGATTTTCCATCTGATGCTGTTTTCACACAGAAATCAAATCTTAATTTCTCCATACTTCATGAAATATTTGCAGAAAATGTTGTTTTATAATAGTAATATGCCTTAACAAATGAAATAAAGACGATATTTGCGTTTTCTGAAATAACAAAAAACAACATTTAAAGCCTTTACTTCTAGTTTAGTTAATCTATTTCCTTTTATTTATACAGGAAACTATTTACTGTTTCATGTGTTTCTAAAATAACATAACCTCACTCAATCCTCAATTTTCAAGAATAGAATTCTTGAAAATTTCTTTAATGCCAGTCCGTGTCACTGACATGACGCAGCCATCTACTTATTAAAGACCTATAGATAATAAATCCATAAAGAAAAGGAATGAAGAAGTGTTCATTCTTTACATACATAATATTAAGAGGTGGAGAGGTGTAACGGGAAGCAAAAATGATGTCCCCTTTTTATGAAAATTACGCGGACGGTGTACGAGATTAGCCACAGTTAGAGTTTCAATGGGGAATCAGTGCATAAAGTATTTTTTTTTAGATTCATGATAAAACCTACAATAAATTTATAAAGAAAACTTACACACACAAAGTGACAAGTGATCAAACTGAGAAGTGATCGGTAAATTCGGTAATTCTGTCTATAATTATTTGTATTTCGAACATAGTCTTGCTGAATATCAAGAGTACTTTTGTTTATGGTTGAAGTAAGTCTGTGGTCAAACTGAGATGAGATTAACTTTATTATTTTCCCAAAGTTCACGCTGAGCCATAAGGATCTAATATTATTTTAAGTGAGTGTGTGGGTACTACCTATACACCTCTACCTAGGTTCGGGGACCCTTGTGGGGAGGCGTGAGGATATATTATTAGATATTATTATTTTATCCTCACGTCTTCCCACAAGTGAACAGTACTTGTACAGTTAGGTACTTACTGAATAACTGAGATCTCACAGTAACAAGTGGAATGCACTGTCATTCGAGAAGCAATTATTTAACTAGGTAGACCTGTAAATGTACTGAGATAGTACTGCAAATAACTGACTCTTGTACTATTACCATAGATTATAGATAAACTGATTCTTGTGCTATTACCATAGATTATAGATAATACACTGTCATGACGACTTAACTGCGTTTTGTGATGCTCAACGACATGAAACTGAAACGTAATCTGTACAAAGACTAGCTACTTACTTGGGGACCAAATAAGTATCATAGTAGAAAATAATATGATATGAAAACGTCTACTAAAGAGCACCGAAAGACTGCAAGTCTATGTTAATTTAGGGCTATGAACGGCGCTACCTAATGCATAATGCCTACATGATAAAGATGCCTGTTTTGGCTTTTTAGGAGCTCAGAGTTTGCGCAAACAATTTGAAGGAATTACCTCAAAAGCATCAACTTTGTGCTCTCCATAGCACGCTCCACGCTAAGCTGCCGCAAAATCCCTGGGCCACGATGTTCATGCGTTTAACTTACAATAATAAGTACAAATAAAAATATATAATAATAATAATTACAAACATCATTACGCCGAGTCCCTGACGGGGTAGGCAGAGGGTATAGAGCGCCAGTTCTCTATAGATTTAAATACCTCTTACGCTTCGTCCACATTCACCAGTCTCTTCATACATGCTTATCGGCTTCGATAACCCTTGACGCTCCCGTCCTTGAGCGTCCGATCGATCTGATCTCTGATCCAGGTAGATTGGGTACATCATGGGTAATTACTAAAAACGCTTATGTCAAATACTGTTATTCTTTTTTTTTACCTTATTACTTCTTAAGCTATGTATGTAAATCTTAAACACATCATCAGCTCGGTAACATTTTTACAACAGCTGTACCTACTTATGCGCATGCGTTGCGAAAGTAGCGTCAAGGTCAAGTCTACCTGGTCACTTGCACGCAATCTCAATAAGTGCTTACGCAAACATAGCATGGGTACACCTCAGACCAAAAAAAAAAGATAGACAGAGTATTGACTGTTAATTAGGTGAAGCCGCTGTCAAATTCATGTGTGCGTGAACTGTGTAAGGCGTGCGCTTGTGTACTAAAAAATAATGTTGCCAACTCTGTATCTCAGGTTGCCAATCTCCCAACCCATTGCAGTCTGATTGTACTACAAAGTTATTACTACATAAAGTACATAATGTAATTGATTTCCTATTGTGGTATTGTAGTGGGGAGGAGTGGGGGTTGGAGGGGTTGGAGTCATTAGTGGTGTATTTTTTAATCAAAAAATTAAATAATTCAATATTTTTATTACGTCAAAAATGAAACGTACATGCTGAACTTAGAATTAATGTCCCTTATGTTGTGTGATTTTTTTGTAGTATTGCCGCTTAGTGTCACAACTGTTAAATACAGATTCTTGTTTGGCAATGTGGTGGAATCTTATATTTATAAATTTTTCAATAATAGATAATAGATCCCACATTTTGTGTAGTATATATCGCACTCTTCAAAGTGTATTGAGCAAACAACACTATATTTTGAGGGTAACCAATCTTCTTCATTTCTACTATCCCTTATAGCCCTAATCCATCTTTCTTTCCATACTGTTTCAGTCGGGAACCTAAAATAAAACAAATTATAAAACGTATTTATAATAATGCCTACCCCTTCGGGGACCCTTGTGGGAAGGCGTGATGATATATATTTATTTATAATAATATGACAAGGGGTTGTGCTGCGTGATAAAATTTTAAATAAAATCGTTTGATATTTTGATGAAGAATGACAGACTAACGAAATAATTTAATAATTGAAAATACTATAATCTTAAAGATTAATTATATAAATAACCAATCCAAGGTAAATAATCAATTTGATAAGATACTCCAGTAAGTTACCCTATTATTGGGAAAAAAAAACATGTGACCTGCTGCAACACTGGTCGAGGTTTTGTGTTCCGAGACAATTTGCAATAAATAATAGGTTAAATTCATAATTTTACTGGTAATACATGAATATTCAATTACTTACTTGTGAAAAGTAATCCCACATGGTTTCTTTTGTGCACATGAATTATTTTTACACCATTTGACTACACAGGACGGCATATTTTTATTTTTTTCTTAACACCAAATTAACGACGTGCGCTGTCTCTTACTAAAGGCAGAATGGCGGGCGGTCGGCTTCCTATGGCCCTATCGGCTTCCTTTTGGTTGCCTCACCCCGTAGTATCGGATGGTTCTGTCTTTCTTTTTTTTTTGGTCTGAGGGGTACACTTCCATTTTCAGTTAGGTTGTCGTCCTACGTCGCCATACTTTTGTCTGACACTAGGTCTCCCACCCAACATCATGAAGGTGAAAAAAAATTAACACGCTCGTAGCGCCACCTATTGGGTCCAATAGTGAATCTAAATACACATAAAAAAAATACCATCAAAATTGGTCGTGCTTTTCGCTTTTTGCATATAAAGAAGACTACCACAATACGGATAAAATCTTATAAAGAGGAAAAATTTGTATGTAAAAATTATGCCAAGATTATTAAAAAATGAATGTCCACCCGTGCGAAGCCGGGACGGGCCGCTGGTGACAGATAAAAGTATGGTACGGTTTCTGTGCATTCGAATGTATGTATTAATGGAAACTAAAATATCTGGATAAAAAGAGGTTTTATGTTGAATGTCGAAAGTAGGTAGGTAGTCCGTCGTGTCCTTGAAGTTTGTTGTCCAGAAAGCTTAATATTAATTTATGTATTTATATACGAACGCTAACGAATAAATTAACTTAATAAATAATAATTTAAAAAAATATTTTCAATTTTTTAGTTGGATTTTCTATAAAAAGTGTATTTTTTTAGTTTATTTAAACTATTATTTATTTTTAATTTTTAGTGATTATTTTAGCGATTATTTTAACGATTATTACGTAGCGTATTATCAAGTTTATCTTTCATCAGCATCAGCACCTTTGCTTAGCAGTGCAAAAATGAATATAAAAAATCGCTGATCCTGATTATCCTCGTAAGGATAACGGGTCAAAATGTTTAAAATATTGAATTGTCATCGGTCCTTAATAAGTATGCGAAATTTCGAGTTAATCCGACGTTTTGAAGCGGGTTAAAATCATGATCAAAGATTCCGTTACATACTAACATACAAACATTCTAACATACATACGTCTCAAGCTAATAAAAGCGTATTAAAATAGATGTAAATAGTTGAATATTGAAGTCATTATGATAAGTGACTGTTTGTACCTTTGTACGTGAAGCTAAAAGGTGATTAAAAATGCGTTATTCTTTAATAACAGGAGTTATATACTATAATTGAAGTATGCGAAAATGCGTGCAAGAAGAGGCAGAAGAGCTACGTTCTAAAAACCATCGATAGGACATTTAAGGATGGGAACGTCAAGAGTACTCGAAACCGGTGAGAATGTATGAAAAGGTTGCTGAATGTGGCCAAAGTCTTTATCTGTGTTTGCCTACATCGTTAGCGATTCGGCCTTGAACTGATTCAAAAGTTGAATTACTATCTAAAAGCTCTTCTTTGAAATTCATTATTTTCGATGCAAATACCTATTTATGGAACGCAGTTTAATCGTAATGCAGTCACGTGACCCTTCAACACCTTATCACTGAACGTACGTAATATAATATATGTAATCATTAATCTCATAATGGATCACAGGCTTTATCATTGTTTTTCGCATAATATCTAGGATACAATCACGAAATTACGTTACAGAGTTATCCCCATAGATTTAGGATTTTTTTCGCTACGCTAAAAAGATGCATGAAGGATTTCATAAGTTAAAAAAGTTTCTATGTCCTAAAGTCTGATACTGTAGGACGTACACGAAAAAGTAAAGGGTAAATCCTGGGGAAATAACCTCAATGTGTGAAAATAGTCACTTCATCGGCAAATAACCTTTACGCAACCAAGTTGTGACTTGAATCGTTAGTCAAGCAAACATAGACACTATTGCCACTTGATTTGATTGTCTACGAGGAACAGAATCCAATAGATGATGCAATCACTTATTTCGTTATTAACCTTTTTGTATCAGCTAGCTTACGTATTGTCCTAAGAATGTTTTAGCACTTGCTCGTTAATTGAGAGATAAAAATATCTTTTGTTACCTCTGGTTTTAGTAATATTGTAAATTTCTTTATCTATAGTTGCTTAGGTGAAAATATGAAACTTTTTAACAGAAATAGAAGCTTAAATGGGTTGTATATCCGTTATGGCATCACTAAGGACATACCACGCCTAGATGGGCGTACCCATATAAGGTATTTTTATTCAAAGTTACGTATAAAATAATATTGGTTAACTGAGGCACAGGTTATATTTGCCATATATTTTCTACAGCATATCAAAACTCGTTTTTACATTGAATGATTTACGTTCCAATTCGTATCTCCGGAGGAAAAAAAATTACATAGGCGTTTTTCATATCAAAAGCATTTAAAATTTTATTAAAATAATCACAAAAAGCAAGATAATAACTTAGGTACCTATATTACAAGTTTCGATTCGATTGAGGTCGTAAAATCATATTTTGCCCAATTTATACATGGAGCATGTATTTAAAGCATTATGTAGAAGCAAAACATTATGACGTCAGTGTAGAACATACATACCAACCAGCTTTATTTATGCTTATATGCATTCAACTCAACACGTCTAAAAACGTAGGTATTGCTTACACTGTAAGTGTGACAGATAAGTGACGGATAAATCAGTCAGATGATAAATCAGATAATGTTGTTCTGAGAGATAATGAAATCGCGCTCACTTCAAACTTCGATAGCATTTTTTTTATAATTAGATTAGTGCCTTGGTACTTAGTCCTTCAGTTGCATGGATATTAATATTATTACATATGTGCACATTTAAACTTCTTACGATTTATGGCAAAGCTAGCGCATGCATACCTTACTACTTACTTCATTGTCATTTAGGTATATTATTCAAAGTTGAAACAATTTTCGTCATTATCGTCATTATTCTCTATAATTATTTTGTTATACTTCTTTATTTGTATTATTAAGTGTACTTGAATGTTTAATATGGTTGGTGTACCTTATAAATAAATAAATAAAATAATCCTGTCTGTGACCATAATGAGGAAACAAATAAAACCAGCAGTAAATAGACTACAAAGTTTTTATTAAATATTATAAACGCAATGTTTATTGCTTTAGTTTAATTTTCTCAGTAGCGAGAGCCAGCTTACGGATGTTGCAGAGGCATCCGGCTGAAGCCTCCTGCAGGACTGGGTCCTTGGAGCCAATAGTCTCTAGTAGGAACTGGACCACTCCAGCCTGTAACAAATATTTAAACTCACTATAGATGACCTCATGAAGAACTCGTGAGGGACTCGGCTTGATTATAGATACATATTATGTAGGTATTTAGTATACACAGTATCTACCTACAAATTACTTAATTGTGTAAATATGAGCCGTGGTGGTCGAGTGGTTCGAGTAGATGCCTGCAACACAACTTTGCAAGTACGAATCCCGACTGTACCAACGAGATTTTCTGAACCTTGTGGGAAGGCGGATAAATTATTTTTATTTTATAAGTCTAGATACTTAATAATGACTAATATCAATAGCTCGGATAAGGGACAATTAAAGACCCATTTCTCTACGTAGTCCCACTAAAAAGACTGCGCAATAGAACCACTAAGTCACGTAATCCGCGTACCATTACTAGAGCAATCGAGTGTAAGTATATTATATTTTTTTTATCCGCAATTTGTGGTCACCACTTGCGTTTTATTCGACCAGAGGAATTTCATATTATTTCGTAAATTACTCAACACGTATTGTAGCTTCGCTATACCAACGTATGTGCAATAATTTTTAAATATATCTTTTTCGTAAACTTAGCCACGAAAGTAAATGTTTTTTCGAAACTGCGAGCTGCTATAATAATTATACAATAATTATTTTATACTGAACGCACTGAGTGCATTGAACTTTCGCTAAACAAGTATTATTATATCAACATTGCTTTCCCTATTTTAATTTGCACAATTTAAATAGGTAGGTATGTAAGCAGCATCAGATCAAGTTGGTTACCTTCAATTTGAGACACGAACTTGGGTGTTAAATAATATCGTGACTAGAGCTTTAAATTTCAAATTAAGAATTTTTTGTATTGATTCTCTCATATTCACAACTTTTTTGTTCCTATTCAGCCAGTGCCAATTACGCTTTCAAAACAATCGGATGTATTCTAATTTGTTTTTTATTTCGTGTTATGGTCACCATAATATATATTTTCGAATTTATAAAATTGACCAACCATCATTTTAAAGATGCGATTACTAAAAAAATATTTATCTCTGAAAAATCACAAGCTCATTGTCATAATTATCTGGTTAACTTACCGCATGCATAGTGACGCAATTTATCGAGTAGAACGACAGGTGATAAAGAGCCAAGGCCGTTGCTCTATGTACTTTAGGATCCCGTGAAGTCATGTAGTTGACCAATGGGGTGATAGCTCCCCGCTTTCCAAACTCCTGGCGATTCTGCGCCCAGTCGCAGCAATAAGCAATTGCGACACCCAAATTCGCTCTCAAGTGATCATCAGTTGTACTCACTGAAAAGATTTAAAAAACAAAATCGTGTTTACATCATCTCACAAAATGGCAGACCGTTTAAAACGATATGAAGTAAGCCGGATTTAGTTTTGTACGCTTTATCCTCATATACGCTCTATCAGTTCTTCTAAAGTACGTATCATAAGAAAAACTATGTAAAATTAGCATGCTAGAAGCTAGGTCAGAATAATTGCACCTGGTTAATGCTAGCATTGAGTAATTCTTAACCATCAATCAACATCAAAAACAAAATGAGAACTTTGCTCAGTCTTCAACCTAATTCTTTAAGCAAACTGTAGACTTTTAGTACCTTTTCAAACTGAACCACTAAGGAGACAACCAGTTGGTATAATGGGGTATGATGTGATAACAAGGGTCACAAACAAACACGTTTGATTTATAAGTTAGTTTGATATTATAACAATAGTGTGTGTGTGTGTGTGTGTTCATGTTCAAACAAAAACAAACCTTTTGAGTTATCCCGAACATCAAATAAAATTAATATTCTATTAAATGTGTGTGTCAAATACTTTCAAACTTCAACGCGACATTTTTTTTATACCACAAGAGGGGCAAACACCGTAGCCTCATTAACGCTCACAATACATAAACTATCACATGCGCGTTATGCCCTACCTCTTTTAAAATTATCTATTCTTCTACGACCGACTATACAAAATGACCATCAATGAAAATCGCTGTTGCTTACGTTGATCGAAGGTCTACAATAAGTGTAAATAATAAGATATGTCATTGACTGCAAGAAATGCGATTGCGTATAATGTTACTCACCAAGCTTGGACAGTTTAGCAACAACTCCGTGATCAGATATAACTGCTAAGTTCTCATGGTCTCGTGCAATAGTTGCAATTGCAGCACAGATTGCCGACAAAACGTTGTGATCGTCGGAATCAAGTAAGTCGACCGTCAACTCCAAGGCCCCGACAAACGACCTGACCATTTCCCCAGAGTCGGCTGCATTCTGAACACAAGGGCTCAATGCTAACGCTGCATTTGTTTGAACTTTCTTCGAATCATTTTTGAGCAGCGACCAAATGAGTCTGACGCCGTCTAATTCGTCAATCTCTAACATGCAATTTTGCTCTTTAGCGCATTCCATGAGAACCAGTGGGACGTTCTCTAATAGGGGCTTATGTGTGTTGTTCAGGTGGTGAACTGAAAATTTCAATAACATTGTTGTAAATCCATACTATTTCATCAGGATGAGTACGTACTTAAAAATATGATTGAAACGAGTGTATAAATGAAAGAGGTCCGTAAAACTAGCGTTCTATTCCCACTGCTTACCCCCAGAGGGACTTAGTGTCAAGATATGCACTTAATTTGTACCTTTAGTCAGCATAAAACTTACTTAGCATAGGAATCCCTCCAGCACTCCTGATTTTGTCTCTATTGGGAGGATATTTGGCGCACTCTGCCAACGCACCAGCTACATTAGTCAATACCCCATCGTTTTCATCGTCTAATAGTCGAACAAGAATGGGAACTGCGCCGAGATTGTCCAATTTCTTTACACTGGCGTCACTATTGGCACACTTCCAGAGCGCTCCAGTGACGGCGGCCATGAGTGGTTTGTTCGCTCTGTTCGTAGAATCTGAGGCTGCTTCCACAAGTAACTCCAAACCTCCAGCCTCCCGTATCATGTCCCGAGTTATTGGATCACTTGCACATTTGTAAATTGCTAAGCTGCAGTAGGTCTACAATAAAATTACAATTTAAATAAATTGTAAGTTGAATCGCGAATCTTTGTGCTAAATATTCAGCGAATACAAAGTAATGGTTCATAATTCTCAAAATCATGACCTCACCTATTAATATTTCTGATTTATTCGGACCTGTATATCGGACTGTGTATTCGTATAATGTAATAACCTACTGAAGGCTGAGTTATTTAGCAAGTTATTATACGAGTTCTTTAATGAAGTAATGAAATTCGATAATATTCCAAATTAGATTTCTGGAATCGTGTAGCTCAGAAAGAAAATTTGCGCAAAAATATTATTTATAATTCTGTGAAAACCTATTGTTTAGTATGGATATAATTATATGGTTGTACAGTTAAATTAAAGGTACATTTTACCTTCAAATCCTTGTCCTCGTTGGCCAAATGGGTGATCAAATCGGTGACCATCTTCTCCGTCTGGATGGCGAGCTGGAACGATGTCTCATTGGCGCACATTTGCAGCAAGCCTACAGCTGGCACTGCCACGTCCAGGTGTATAGTCTTCAGCACTCTGGCTATAAGAGGAATCATGCCATACTTCCTCATCCCTTCCCGGTTTCTCTGGGAAGAGGACATTGACCAGAGAGCCTTGGCCCCCGCACGGGCAATGTCCAGGAATTGTATCTCATCCTGGTTTAGCTCTTCGCGGGCAGTTATGAGGAATCTGTAAATTTACAGGATTTTAATATAAAACAATTCATGAGTTAAAAATACAAAGTAAGTAGGTAAGTTAAGTATTAGGTAGGTAGGTAGTCACAGCACCTCTCTTTGACATCCAATAAATCGATCAATTTTGGTATACCACCAAACTTCCTGCAAAACTTCCGACTCTTTCGTATTCTACCAAGGTTAGCGATAGTTTCAGCGGCCAGGGTCTGCACGTCTCTGGCCGGGTCCGACAGCAGTCCCACTAGTAACGGGATAGCTCCTAGATCGGTCACCTTCTTCCTTATTTCTATATTGGGAGTTATGTCTCTCAACACCGCCAGGCATCCTAGTATACAACACAAGTCTCTCGTCTCCAACAGATTCACGAGTAGCTCCAAGCCTCCGATTTCTTGAATGGCTCGTTGATTCACTTCTATAGTGAGGTCGTGGTCCTTTAAACAGGATAAAGCCACCATAGTAGCAGTTTGGTTTCCGGCTTTCATATACTTGACCAGTTTCTGGATATGCCAGTACTCCGGTGGAATATCGGCAACCTTGATGAGATCAGCCCAGTTGTCCTCGGAGGACGAGGTCGACGAGGCAGAGGAGGCGGATGTGTCGGAGCCTTCGGTCACCATCACGATTCGAGGCAAACCCACTGTATCCTGGCCCCCCTCTGCACTAAAGGTCGATATATTATCGCCCTCTGCCATAACTTCCAATTATAATGACTTGTCACTATACTGTATAATCACTATCAAGTTATTGTAAACGTGGTTCTATAAAATTGATTGGAAATACGCAAAACTAAGGTATTCTTGTTGTTTTTAGTATAGTTTTGTCAATACAGTTGCCAGGAAACGAAAAACTCTAAAGCTTAACAAATGACTTTGACATAATGTACATATAAAATGCTTTTTTTTTATAAATCACTTTTAAATAATGCCAACAGATATTTATTTCTCATTTCAATCTTAATGATTCAATTGCTTGATTATTGTCCTGTCTTCTCCTGGCAGGTATTTTTTCTTGGAAACGGTGGTAACTTTATATTAAATATGTGACGTTCAATAAGTGTTCCCTGTGTCCCTTACGTTGAATAAAATATTTTGAATTTTAATTTGTCGTTCGTATTATATTTCGCGCCAATAGAATCGAACTTTACTTACTATTTATATCTTAAGGGTAGGCAGAGGTGTGTAGGTATTACCCACTTTCCACCGGAGATTTATTTCAGGTGCCAACGTGATATATGGCGAGTCAATCTCCGTTGCTCAAGTATGTCTGTCTAGTCTATACATACTTACATCCTATAATTTCATCTCAAACGTATACAGGTTTGTTCTCGACGTTTACCTTCGCCGTAAAGCTCGTAGTGTGACTAATCAATGTACTTAGTTCAGAAAAACTAATTGGTACAGTCGAGATTCGAACTTGCAGTCTTTGTGTTGCAGGCAACTACTCGAACCACAACTACGGCAAGCACAGCTTATTTAAATTTGTATATAGTTCTAGTGTTAACATTGAATAATTTTTCTAAAATAAAAGTAGCCTGAGTAACTTCAGCTCTTTGCCAGTGAAAGGCTCCTCTCAAATCGGTCCAACCTGAGATCAACAGAGCCTGAAAAAACCGATAACAAAAAAGTGGATTGTCTACTTAACAATATATCCTGTTTATTCACATAAATATAGTACATTAGAAACAGACAAGTCAATTTAATTATAAAAAAAAATGGAGCAACTGGTACATCCTCTTTTATTCTGGATGACACAATATCTTTCTTATTAAAACAGTAAAAAAAAATCTTTTTAACATTTTGATCATACCTAATACCTATTACCCCGGAATAATGCGCTTTCCAGAGGTGAAATAATTTAAAATCGTTTATCTATTGCAAACAATTTTATAAATGATCAAATTTTTTATACAATTGTGCTTACGTATATAATTATTAGATCTAGAAATATACTTCTATATTTATATCCATTTTCCAGCATTCCTCTATGGTTGTAGATGGCTCCCGCGTTGTCTATGCCGGGTGTTATAGTGAATGATTCGAGAAATTCGAGAATTATTTCGCACCTTTTCCTCTACGGTTGTTGACGGCTCCCACGTTTTCTATGACGGGTGGTGCATGGTTCGAGACACAGAGGCAGATAAAAAATCAACTATTTCCTGACCTCTATAAATAAGTATAATGTCTGTAGCCTGCTTTACACTGCATTACAGATTTAAGATAGACTGTTGTTAATTGTTCCAGTTCCGCCGTAGCGTGAAAGACGTGCTGAGCCCAGAACACAACGACCACTTCTTGCTAAGATGGCTTAGAGGTAACATTTTAATTAACACTGTACTTAAGAAAAACTCATTGGTACAGTCGGGATTCGAACTTGCGATCATTGTGTCGCAGGCGACTACTCGAACCATTAGGCCACCACGGCGTATGTATAGTCGTGCTTGAGTTACGGCGGTGGTCTCGCCATCTGTCACATTGGTACCTAAAATATATCTCTGGCGGAATGTGGGTGTGTGGGTATTATTACACCTTATAAAGTATAAGGTATAAATAAAGAGTAACAATGTTAAAAAATAAAACCCGGAAGTAAGATTGTTTCTTCTCCTAAAACGTTTTTTCTTGGAAACGGAGGATATGGTCATTTTATATTTATCTAACTACACTCTGCATGTGTTGCAATGTCACGCACATTTAGCGAAATGTTTCTTTTTTCAGCCAGGTCCCCTCACAAACTTACCTAAAATACCCTACCAATGTTTCATCACAATCTGTCAATAGTGTCGGGTAGCATAGAGGAAAAAATACAAACATTGTTCCTATTTACATGGATTTATAATGTGTTTAACCTGTGTCCCATAGGTTGAATAAAAAAAATCAAATTACAAACACGAATTATTTCAATTATTCCGATCGTTAAGCAAGGCTACAAACAACTGGAATTATTGATGCTTATCTCGCCATAATGATAGCTAGACAACCCAGTAATTGCACGATCCAAAGTTACATTGTAAGCTTACTATACGTATGTGAATTTAAGTATCGTTCGTCTATCTACATAATAAGATATACTTGACGGCCGTCTGGTCTCTTGAGGTCGCGGGTTCGATTCCCGCTGAGAGCAGATAATTGTGTGATGAACACGAGTATTTGTACCTCAGTCTTGGATGTCCTATATCTATCTATATAAGTAAATATACCGTATTATTATGTGTTATTGATATATATTCACGCCTTGCCACAAGGGTGCCCGAAAGAGTATAGGTGCGGAGTACCCCTACACCCACTTTCGCTGGAGATATATTTTATTTTAGTTGCTAACGTGACAGATGGCGAGCCAATCGCAGTTTCTCAAATAATCTAGTCATTAATATACCTATGCGCTAAGAAATACGGAAGTGAAGTCTTTAAACTCTCGTAAGGCTGGAGATACAACACGTATTTCGAGAATCGAGAATTTGTATAAATACCTGGGACAATTCCACATAAATTGACCTAGTCCCAAATTAAGCAAAGCTTGTGTTATGGTAACTAGTCAACGATATATTTACTTATATAGATAGATATATACTTAAATGCATCTGCCCTCATCGGGGTTCGAAACCGCGACCTCAAGTTTCGCAGTCAGGAGCTCTAACCACTAGACCAAACGGCCGTCATAATTAAGTATAATTTATAATTATCATGTATCATGTATAAGTAAAAGTAATAGATAATAAACGTTAATTAAAATAATAATAATAATATACTAACTAAAAAATATTCTTAAAAGGAGCCCCTCTAGGCAGGGTTCCGAAGATACTGGCAGCGTTCCCCCTTTGAATAGCTAGGCTAATTCTTTGTCCGAGGTAGCTGCCAGCTCTTCGGTCTCCTGTGATGTCGACCAACATTTTTGCTATTTCTTTAAATAGCTTTGTGGTACTAGGACCCCACGGACCAAGGGTCTCGACACCGAATGGGACAAAATCATATATAAGTTAGGGATACACTTGGCGGATGTTGTTCTGAATGCACAGTGATACTATTTATTATTTATATTTAACTAACAACGTCGTGTGCGTGTGTTTTAAGTGTTCTTGGAATATAATATGCCAGCTTGGAATATTTTCAGCCAGACAATGGGACGCAGAGGCGGCGGAAAAAATGTTAAGAGATGTAAGTACAAAACAAAAACACTCCAAGTTAACTTTTTTTCGCATAAATATTTCCTCTACAGATAATGCACACGTAGAATCAAACTACGCGTTTGTCTATGTCAATAACAGTTGCTGAAAAAAGCCCATAGAACCATGTTTTTTTTTTATACCACAATGGTGGCAAACAAGCATTAGTGAATATTATCAACCCCTGTAATAATGTCGTAATTTTGTCGCATCGTCATGACGATATATTCGCAACATCCCATAACTCCTAGAATACAACTGTCGTATTTTCTGAGACATTCAAGATATATAATAATAATATAACGGCGATGGACTCGCCATCTGTCACGTTGGCACCTAATATACCTCTGGCGGAAAGTGGGTGTGTGGGTATTACCTATACACCTCTGCCTACCCCTTCGGGGACCCTTGTGGGAAGGCGTGAGGATATATTATATATATATTATTATTATATCCTCACGCCTTTCCACAAGGGTCCCCAAGGGATAGGCAGAGGTGTATAGGTGCCAACGTGATAGATGGCGAGTCTATCGCCGTTATTCAAGTATAACTACATATACATACATACATAAAGAGAGGTAGGGCATAACGGGTTTCCCGTTCGTATTCGGAGCTGCCCGACTGGGGCAGGACCTCCACCTTATAGAAGTCCGTAGCCAAATAACACAATTTTTTGTGTTGTGTTCCTACGCGGTGAATAAGGTTTCCAGTAATGAGCTCCTTGGGGAGGGGGGAGGATTGTTATATTGTGTTGGCAGCAGAGGGATTAGTCCCATTGTGCGGTCCCAACACATTATAACTCTCCGAACACAGAGTGGCAACGCGCAAGTGATACTTCGGTATTGCAAGCGTAAATAGGCTGCGGTAACCGTTTTCCATCAGGTGGGCCCGTATGCTTGTTTGCCACTCTAGTTGTATAAAAAAAAAAAAAAAAAAAAAAAAATACGCCTTTGAATTGCCTCTCAGACGTATGCAGGTTTCCTCTCGATGTTTTCCTCACCGTAAAGCACGTGGTGTGACTAATCACTGTACTTAAGCTCAGAAAAATTCATTGGTACAGTCGGGATTCGAACTTACGATATTTGTGTCGCAGGCAACTGCTCGAACCACTCGGCCAACACGGCTGTTTCAAGATAAAAACGGATTTATTTTTGCGAGCAGATAATTGTCACGTGACATCATTAATTTCTGCTTGTAGTATATTGTGTTAGTTAGATATCAGGGTCACGTTCAGAAGTAACTTTAACCTTTAACATCTTTAACTACTTTTCAAGGTCATATCGTATAATATAATAATATGTAATAATAAGCGAAAGAGGTATGTATGTCTAGAGAGAACTGGCGCTCTATACACTCTGCCTACCCCGTTAGGGACTTGGCGTGATGTATGTACGTATTATTATATTTATTGGTCATATCGTATCTGCAAAAAATATGTTTATAATAGACTTGCGACCCGCCCTGGCTTTTTTCGTCGGACTTTGTTTTATAATATGTAGTTTTGTGTTCTTTTGCATTTATTTAACATTCTAAGGTAAATCACTTGCAATCGATACCATAGCATCTATGAAACCACAAACACGACGCGACACATACACGACGACGTACAATAGTGTTTTGTTTTTAGTCCCTGGAATGGCGAGAGAAGTGGGGAATTGACACAGTTCTGACCACTTGGCAAGCCCCAGAAGTTTTGGAGACATATTTCCCAAGCGGTAGTCCAGGGTTTGACAAGGAAGGGTCACCAGGTAACTTGTTTTCATTGGTTTTCTTTAAAATAAATTATACGATTGGTCTGCCACGAACGCCATCTATCGGAAGTAATCCAAAATATATAATGTACTTAATGTAATCGCAAAAAATCTGATCAAGAAATTGCGCAAAACGTAATAATTTCTGCCTGAAATAAAATTGAAAAAAATACGAGAGTATATAATTGGTAAATACCCACCGTATATTAAATAAAATCTTTGCATTGCATGCATATCAAGCGTTTATAAAACTTTAATTATCTTTTATGCTATATAATAATAATTTATGAATAAAATTAAAGAACTAAATAATTCTTCTTTTATATTGGTTTTTTATGTAGCTTATATTTTACTAAACAGCCCGTCCGATTTAAAATAATTTAGCGTGACAGATGGCGAGCATATGGCCGTTTCTTAAGCATGACATCTTGGAATTTCTTCTTAAAAGTATGCAGTTTCTTCTCAACCTTTTTCTTCTACGTAAGGCTCTAAGTTTACTGTACTTAAGTTCAGATGAAACTAATTGGTATGGTTAGTCGAGATTCCAACTCGAATCTAGAATTCGAACACCTCGACTGCACCTTTTCAATTTCTTTAGGTATTAGCAAAGCTTATATGATAAAAGTTATTAGCATAATTGCCATATACGGCTGTAGGATCGAGTTAAATTCATAACCAGAAGTCTACTTAAGATCTTAATGTACATACCTTCCCAAGCGTATCGGTCGGGTGGGCGCACTGTTAGTTAAGGCAGAACATAATTTTAATGTTTGCCTATTATATGATAAGTAACTACATTAGGCGGACTGCAGGTTTTTTGCAATTTTCAGGTTAAATATGGCGGCATTGCCGTATTATAGGGTACTCGCTGAGCTAGATATTCGCTATCCCTTTTATCACAGAACGCCTCGAAATCTTAGTGCGAGCCTTCATTATCTTACTCATAATATGAATGCCAAAGTTTGCGAGGATTTGCGGAGTTTTGATTTGATTTTTTTTAGAGATTTGAGGAGTTCCCTTTTCACACAATACTTTGGAAAGCATGTTGGATGAAATTTGGCGCAGAGATAGATTTTTAGCTGAATTACAAATAGGTTATGCATTATAAAAAAACTAACAATGGAATCAAGTTTTGCAGGGATCAAATCACAACTGGTTAAGTGATATATTTTTTAATTATCTTCTTTATAAAAACGTTTCATTAATGAGAAGGCATGGCCGTTACTGCGCGTTGTTTTAGGTTAATTATTTTATGTACTGTAATTATATAGTGTTTCAATAATTTCCAGTGATAGTAGTACCATTCGTGGGCCTGGACGTGTGGGGTCTGCTCCACTCGGTGAGCAGGACAGATGTCATCCGCATGATCTTGCGCCACTTGGAGAACTACCTCGCCGTTGCCAGGAAACAGGCGCTGACGCACGGACCGGCGGCTTTGAAGGTGCATACACACATTCCAACTAAGTTTTAATTTAATATACGTAGGAATATATGGAGCTATGTGTATCGTAAGTACAAATAATAACTTAATTTACGGACGACCGAACTAAACTGGGCGAGCTTCGCGCTCAAATCGTTTACTAAATGTCGAATTCTCTATTTCAAAATTCTCAATTTCCTTCGAATTAAGGTTTTACAAAATAATAATAGTAAGCTTTATTTTTCACACATTAGACAGATTTATATGTGTAATTATAAGCAACAAAAAATTATAATAATGAAATATAGTTTTACAATATGTTTATGTGCGACTGGGGCCTAATCTAGGGTGGCAATGTATTTCAGGACTCCAGGATTTAAAAAAACAATGGGATTCTCCCAGAAGGTTGTGAAATGATTTTGGAATAAGCTCGAATGCAAAGGTTATTTCCAAATAAGACAATGCCAATCATAATAACTTCCTTATTTATATAGGTGACAGTTATATTCGACCTGGAAGGGTTCAACCTGCGCCAGTACGCGTGGAAACCAGCCGCAGAGATGGTGTTCTCACTCCTGCAGATGTACGAGGCCAACTACCCGGAAATCTTAAAGACCTGTTTCATTGTCAATGGTGAGACATATTTCCAATAATGGTTTCCAATAATGAGCTCCTTGAGAGGGGGGAGGATTGTTATATTGTGTTGGCAGCAGAGGGCTTAGTCCCATTATGCTGCCAACTCTCCGGAAGCAGAGTCGGAACGCGCAAGTGATCCTTCGATATCGTGAGCGTAAATAGGTTACGGTAACCGCTTCCCATTAGGTGGGCCGTATGCTTGTTTGCCACTCTAGTGGTATAAAAAAATGTGTCATTCATAATTCAAATTTCTTGCCGTTATTGAAGTTTCCTGTCATTTTTATTGCGACGTAAATACTGGTTAACTTATCGACCCAACGATTACACAGTTTCATCTCGATAGTTATGCTGATTCAAATTCAGAGGTAATAAAAAGCAGCGCCGGATCTTGAATTCTGAAAACAGCTGTAACGAAAAAATATTATTGTTGTATATGCCTAAGCTGTAACGAAAAAATATTAAAATATTATAAATATTATTGTTGTATATGCCTAATGATTTGAAAAGAGTAACCATGGAGTTTCTTGCCGGTTCTTCTCCATGGAAGCGACCAACCCGAACCGTGCTCCTTTTTCGACGTTTTATAAGTGCCCACCTGGGCCTATGTGAAATAAAAAGATTTTGATTTGATTTGAGTAATAAATGTCGCCTCCACTCTCCTACATTGTTTAACTTTATCATCATCATTATTCAGCCATCAGCCGCCTACTGATGAAAAAAGCACAGCGAATCAAGCTCAAACTATAATTAAAGTATTTTTCAGCACCGAAAGTTTTCTCGTTGGCATTTTCTGTGGTAAAGAAGTTCATGCATGAGTACACGATATCCAAGATCAAGATTTACGGCACGGACAAGAAGAAGTGGCAGAGTCAGGTGCTTAGCTTGATCGACCAGGACCAGCTGCCGGTCTACTACGGAGGCACCATGGTCGACGAGAGCGGAGACCCTAGGTGCTATACTATTGTGAGTGGCTTTGTTTTGGAGAATGGACCAATTTTCGGGTGGCTATACTTTTCGTTGGCTTTCGATTTTCCTGTATTGAAGATTTATAAAATAGAAATAAATAGATTCACGTCTTCTTACAAAGATCCCCGAAGGAGTAGGCAGATGTGTGTAGGTAGTGTAGTAATCACACACATTTTTTTTGTGTATTTAGTTTAGTAATCACAGACTACTATTCGAAGACCCTGTATGATGGATTAAATGGTTAATTAGTCAATTTTATTTTTATAGAACGTTGGTCCTTCGAGCTAAAAAAACTTGAGTTGTTACCATATATTTTATATTTTTAATTATGCAGGTGAAGCCAGGGGGGAAAGTACCTAAGAGCTATTACACCAAGAACCACAAGGACAGCGACAAGGAGTTCACCAGAGTCACCATCAAGACTGGCGACAAGCACTCCATAGATCTATTATGCTTGGACGCCGAGAGTGTACTGAAGTGAGAACCCAATATAAAGCGCGCATTGAGTCGACGCTCCATACTTTACAAACCATTTTATATCGTGTGGTGTACTAGATAGCAAAATGTAGCTCACACTCGGACTAAATTCTCGGAAAATTGAGTTACTTTGAGTTGTAAAACATTGTTAATTATAATCAAGCTACTTAGGAAAGTATGTATGATGAGTATGAAGCCATTATATCGGTCGCGAAATGTGTGTGTTCTTAAACCTACCCCTTTCGGATGTGGGAAGGCATACGATAATAATAATTGTATATCCTTACGCGTTCCCGCAATGGTAAGCAGAGGTGTATAGGTAGTACCCACACACCCACATTTCGCCAGAGACATATTTTAGGTGCCAACGTGACAGAACGTTTGTTCATCCCCGCTACTCAAGTTGACCATACATACGCCTTTAAATTTCCCGTAAAACGTATGCAGATTTCCTCCCTATGTTTTCCTTCACCATAAAGCTCGTGGTGTAACTAATCACTGTACATAAGTTCAGAAAAACTCATTGGTACAGTCGGAATTTGCACTTGCAATTTTTGTGTTGCAGGCAACTACTCAAACCACTCGGCCACCACGGTTTAATATTTTATAACACGGGATAATATTTTTTATATATTGAGTATCCCAAATTGTAGCATATGATCTGTTAGGTAATCTTTGTCTTTAAATAGGTAGTATTATCATTTTCAAATATTTATTCGTAGAAACCGTATAACAAAGTGTTTTTATTTCAAGCCAATGTCACGTAGGTTCACCTTTGCCCTTCATTGTCAGTAAAATAATTGATACTTCTATACTAAGAAAATTGCAATATACCTACATAGTAAAATATTATGTGTAACTACCTAGGTTATATATATATATCCTCACGCCTTCCCACTAGGGTTCCCGAAGGGGTAGGCAGAGGAATATAGGTAATATCCATACACCCACTTTCCGCCAGCGATATATTTTCGGTGCGAAGGTGACAGATGGCGAGTCCATCGCCGTTACTCAAACCTGTACCCTTAAATATGCCCTGAACATAAAGAATTCAATTCCAGATGGGAGGTGGGCGTGGACAGCCACGACATCAAGTTCCAGATAGTGCGAAGGGACGAGGAAGGCAACGAGGCGGTAGTGCACGGTCCCAAAAAGATAACCGATGGTGCTGCTGACGTTGGCGTGCTCAACGTGACAGGACCGGCGACATGTAAGTGAACTGTACCACGAAAGAAAGTTTAACTATTTTTTAATAGTTAAACTTTCTTTAATATAGCAGTAATATTATATTTATTTGAACACTTCCACTGTATTTCGAGATATTAGTACCGTACCACGGGGCCTCACAAGAAATCTAGAGCAAACCGGACTGAATTGGGGGGCCTCTTGGATAGCCGGCAGACGAGATAGGGTTACGTTGTTGAGCAGCAGAGAATTTCAGACTGACTGAGCCATGAATTGATTTGGCATATACATAAATATATTCTCATAGAATTAGGTACACCAATTAGACTTATTAAATACTAGCTGTGCCCGCGACTTCGTCGGCGTGGACGGCTTTTTTATCTTTCATATTTTTTTTTTCAATAAAAAGTATCCTATGTTACTTCTAATACCTCCAAGAATATGTGTACAAAGTTTTATGATGATCGGCTAAGTAGTTTTTACGTGAAAGCGTAACAAACAAACTTACATTCACATTTATAATATTATTATTATATTTCCACCAAGACGGTACAGGAGTCAATGCACACACACACTCACTCATAAAAAACACACAAACACATATTCACTTACATACACACACGTTAACTCGCGTACACAAGTTCAGTCACACACTCACTCACACATACACTAACTCTTACGTATGTATAAGCATTGTAACACATTTATAGAAGAGAGTTGTCTCCAACACGAGTATCGCTTGCTTAAAATGTGGAATTATTTGTGGGTGTATAAAGATTATTATTATTCTCAGATTCCATCGTACTGGACAACAAGAACGCGTTCCTACGTAGTAAGAAGGTGTACTACGACGCAGTGATCTCCGTACCGGCGAGAGACCTGAATATGTCTGATGTGCCTGATGAAATCGACACGGCTGGCGCCAGTGCTCTGTAGTAAAAATATAGAAAGGCTGTGACCATTAAGAGCCTAGGTTCGATTCCCGCTGGGGTCTGGTATTCGTATGCCCTAAACATAATATGTTTAAGGTATGATAGAACTATTTGAAAACGAAATCGTTGACTATCTTGGGACTATTTCAATAAGAGACCAATCAGTCCCAAATATTTATTATTATGTATCTTTTATATTCTGAACCGAGCCTTTTGGTCTTCCACAAGGCCCGGTCCTTTATTAAGGCGTGGGGATACATATCCTTCAGGTAGAGGCTGCATGGAAAATTTTGCGTAAGGGATATTTTTATATTTCTTTTTATATTCTCGGGTCCCACAGAGGGCCGGGTCCTTTATCTAGGCAAGCACGGCGATAATGTTTAATAATATTTGTGATTTGTAACATAGTTGTGTAATGCATTTAAAAATTATTGTGATAATCTAAGTTAGATAGGCAGCCAGGTATTTATGAACTTATCAGGCTGGTGTTGGACTAATCTTAATCTTCATTAATAGGTCCTCATTTGCCTTATCAAGAGACAAAATGTTTTCAATAACAACTATACAGCTCGACTGATCCCAAGCGCTTATAGGTGCTAGGAACTAAACAGGTCTCCAGCACCGAGGTACCAGATTCCAGTCTCTTTTGCCTCACAAACCTGTTAAATAATTTATAGTAAGTAAATTATAGGTCTTTTTAGTTGAAACAGGTATTTAAGTTAATGTAACATATTGGTTTTTATTTTTGTATATAAATGATGAAATTTAATAGAAACTGCAATATTATAAATAAATATCCTCACGCCTTCCCACAAGGGTCCCGGAAGGGGTAGGCGGAGGTGTCTAGGTAATATCCAGACACCCACTTTCCGCCAGGGGTATATTAGGTATATTGCAATATTATTTTTGATAAAGTTGTTTTGTTAATATTAGGTACTGTCAATTTTAGTTTATTATTTATGTAGTAATGGGGTTTTTATTAAACTGTAATTAACTAATTGTAAGTAAGTGGTAGATAACAAAAGTAAGATAGGTGAAACAAATGGGTTGGTATTGAAATAAATGTATTTCTTACACTCACCTACTATACAAAAATCTGGAAGTACATTGATATAAATACATAATTTATCAAAAAGTTTCTGTATCAGTTTGTACTGTTGAATTGTAGGCCAATCTGTTTCAGGACGAAACCTTCATATTATCTTAAAATAGTCAAAATTTTTGATAGACGAACTAAAAGCTTACAATAATTTCCACGGTTCAATCTTCACTACAAATACTACAATTGTCACGTAACGTGACATTATGGCCAAATTAATAAATAACAAAGTTTATCACTGCAGTACAATGTATGTACAAAATAAGCCTGCTAGGAGAACTTAAGAGTACAATATGAACAATTATTATTAGAGGGTGTGTGTAATTATTGCTCATTCAACATATATGGATGTAATATATCAATGTTGAATACCATAATGTATTAAATATTTTTTATCTTATCGCTGGATTTCATTTTAGTTATATTCAAACTGTACTTACCTACTTGGCGTTATTCGCAATTCGTCCTGTTATCTCGACTCGAAGATCCAAGACAAAATCCAATTTACTTTAGTTTAAAATTTTTTTTTTTACATTTTGCAAATAGTACCTAGGTTGGAAAAATCCAGTTGTCAGACATTGTAAGGTGTCCGACATGTCCTGTCATGGTCACTACTTACATATGGGAACTCAGTCTAATCACCATCTCCAATTTCTTCTAATCAAACTCAAAATTCAAAAATAATAAGTAAACATTTATTGGATAATATATGCATATGCTCTTAAAATTACATTTCACCACCTAGGTATATACAGGTTACGTAGAAAACTGAAGGAAATAAAGATCAATCAATCGTCGGCGTCCTCAAAGAGCATTTGGAGAAGATCTCGCTTGTTGCACTGAGAGCCCTCAAGCCTCTGGACTCCGTTCCATTTGATAATTGTAGGGATAACCATGAGTCGCGTGCGGCTGTCTGTCCGGAAGGGGCAAGCTTTGTCTTTCCAACTGAAAGCAACCATAATGTTGTTAAAAAGATTTAATTACTAACCTACAAATCCAGTTCCTTGAAGGAAAATCACAACATAGTGAAACAAAAAAATTGTCTTCAAAATCTTCCTTTAGCAGTATAGTGTCAAGCAGTTCATAATGGCATTACAATCTGTTGCGTAGCTTAAAAGACCTAAGCGTGCAGACCGCGGGAAACTACTGTTTTATACTATGTAGCGACATTCCTTTCCTTCGATCTAAAGACCTCCAAAGGGATAGACAGAGGTGACCTAGACTCTCCACCACTTTGAATTTCTTCTTAAACATATGCAGGTTTCCTTCCGACGTTCACCTTCAGTAAAGCAGTAAAGCTCGTGGTGTGACTAATCTACTTAAGTCCAGAAAAGTAATTGTTAGTCTACATTCGAATATGCAACCTTTGCATTGCGCGCAACTCGAGCTCGAACCAGACCTAGACTCTTTTAATTAATGCAAGAGAGCAATTTTAAATTTTATTCTTACTATTCTCGTTCTCCGACGTCCACATAGGCGAAAATGACATTCTTTTTCAGTTCTGTTAAATATGCCTTCACTACTGGTTCAGCTGGAACAATAAAGCAATGATCAACCAATTTCATAGCTCTATTCAAATTTTGCCATCCCAATCAACCTCTACAATTCCTTACCCCATTCATTCTGGATTGAGCCTCCTCAATCCTCCTCAATCAAAACCTCCAGACCTAGTCTGGAGGTCTTTATGAAGGGATATAACCTGCACTCTCGAGCTTCATAGTCAGGAGCTATAATTGCTTGACCAGATGGCCAGTGTCATGTCAAATAGCAAAAGCATTTAGCGCAACTGCAACCGCGACAATAGCATATCTCGGATTGGTGAAAGGAAATCTACTAACCTAATTGACATGAGATACACCAACTTCTACCAGTTTCTGGGTTTATTCCATGAAAAAAGAAATATGAAGCAGATCCTTTCTTAGGCAAATTATCCACAAATGATGTGAACTCTTCATAATTATTAAGAGTTTTTACTATTGTCTTTTTACCCATTGCAACTTTGACAGCTTTGTCAATCAAACAAAACTTACACATGTGCAAACTATATATTACTCATGAAAAGAAAAAGTTGTCTATGAAGAAGTAAGGAGGTAGTTAGGTAGATATTGAAAATATAAGAAAATCATTTTATAAATTCAGCTGAACTGTAGGTTTAATAAGTTGGATGTTCAAATAGATAAACATTTAGTTACATCCAGTTCCAATGTGTCCAAGTGTAAAATCAATTGATTTAACACTTAATATTCAAAGGGAATAACCATTCTAATACATATAATCATAGTTGGGGAAGTTAAGCTATTTTTCTCAGAAACTATGATTCCCTGTTACTACCCATAATAAAAAAAAATTTTTCATCCATGACTTTATAATTTATTGGTTTCTCATACAAAGTTATTTAAATTTTTTAATTCCCTTATTTTGCCCTTTTCATGTCTTTAACATTCAAATGCTTACCTTTTTTTCATTATATTACTACCTACTACTGAATAAGAAAACGCTCTTTGGTCTTGTCATCTCATGCATGTACCTTAGCCGTGATTTTTATATTAAATATCATACTCTAAGGAATAGCGTTTTAATGCAATTTAGATGGCTATTGATTAGTGTGCTGTGAAGACGAACACATGTATTCATTCATTCATTTAGCCATTTACGCAAGAAAATGTAGCAGACATAGTTACATTCAAATTTATAATATTTGAATGTATAAAACTATAAGCAAACTAAATCATTGCTATTTTGCAGAGTAGGTGCACATTTTATATCCACACATATGTGCAGCTCTTAATGGCCAAGTATTTTTGGGACATATTGTAAAGATATAAATATTTATTTACCTTCCACACAATCTGGGCACCAACTGTTGCCATCAGGTAGTTTCGAACCACTGAAATAAAACAACACCGGTGGTCCATTTGGGTCGATGCTCTCTGTGTATTGCGCGAAATTTTCAAAGCCTTTAAGTTCCACCAAAGTAACCATGTTTACAAAATACTCGTTTAAGTTTCAATACAATTCACTTATTCCAGACCTCCAGTGGGTAGATCGGTAAAAATACTGTACTGTGAGCAACTTAAGTACGAGTAATACCTATTTATTATATTGATAAAAACTGTCATTTCATTTTACTTCATTTATCATGACATTCTGGACACACTGTGGGTGATGACGTTAACCGTCAAAGGGCTGATTCTAGACAGGCTGAGAATATTTTTTGTTTTTCTTTTTTACAACTGAGGTACTGAACACACCTACACTGCATCATGATACGCATTCGCCACCAACTTAGATAGATAAAGAATAATTTATTCATGGCTAGGTGTGACCGAGACTTAGCCCGCGTGGAATAAATAAATAAAAACAGGTTCTAAAAGGCTACTTTTAGCCTACGTTACTACTTTTTACATCAGCTACCTGTCAGTGAAAGTCCCGGCTAAATCGGTTAGCCGTTTCTGAGATGAATTAGCCGAAACAAACAGACAGACAGACAATTTTTTTTAAAATATTATTTTGGTATATGTACCGTGTATATCTATATCCATATGCATTTCGTAAAAAGCGGTTATCTTAATATTAAAAACACTCTTTTTATTAAGAAAGACACTGATATTTATTATATTCATACGCTTTTACATTACTGGTACTAAGGCTAGATCCTTAAAAAAATAAAACAAATCAGAATCTTTGGATAAACTACATATATATAATATAGCACTGAGCATTACAAATTAGCATTTCAAGAAAGTAAGGATGTCGTTTTATCTCTGACTCTGCCTCTATTATGTGGAACAAATGATGAATAAAGTACTTTCATTTGTTGTCTATGACTGAAAATCAAATCAAATGACAGTTGTAGCAGTTAATGAATTTATTTTGAAATATTTTGAATGTTTTGATGATCAATTTAGTGTTTTCGTAAACACGCAAATTTATATATGACTTAATTGTGAATGTGATTAAAATGGATACAACGACGAGTATAAAACCAAAGACCATGGCTGAATTACTTCCAGGCCTTAGCGGTTCGTTACATTGGTTATCAGTTTATCTCAGCTTTGATTACTGTTTCAGTATACAAGAAATTAAGTGTCGGATACACAATATTAAGCGTTAATTTAAGTGTTATTGTAAATGTGATTAATAATTCAAATGCAGGTATCCTCTCCAAAGACGCAGTACAAACATTGACCGCAAGAAAACAGCCTCGGCAAACGATAGCTCAGACGCTCACGGCAGAGAAGGTGATGAAGCCGATGACTGTCGCTCAAATGAGAGCTGATATCTTAGGTACTAGATAAGCTTCAAGCTCCAGTAGTATATATTTTGATAAATAATTAAAAAATAAGATTCTGAATGGGTAAAACATATTACCATTATTTTTTTCCAGATGGATTCTTTCAGTATAAAAAATATTCTCGATAGAATTGCAAATCACTTACATAAGTACATTATGTTATCATAGAAATTTGTTACTGACTAGAATGTATATCTATCTAGTGTTTTTTGACAACATTAACAGAAAATTGTGACCACTGAAACCAATACCGACTAGTAAAATGGTAGTTTTTAAATTTGAATTTAAATTTATTCATGATTGTTTTTGTCCAACAGAAAATGTAATGGAGAGTTGATAAAATTGCTTTAATTTATTTCAGCATTAAAAGTCCAGTCTCCCAGGAGACTTGCACATCCAATGGCATCAACAAAAAAGAGAAACTGGAATTCATCAGTAAAAGTTGATAAAAAAATAAGTCACACTGGTGATGGTCAGATGAAAAATAATCCTGTTAGGAAAGTGTTGAATTTCCAACCAAAGCCTAAAGTAAGCTAACAGCAAATTTAACTAAAAACCTATTTACTAGAGTAGAGTTTGCTTCCATAGAAAATATAGTATATGTTTATAAACCACCTTAACTAAATTGAAATATACATAATATCATTCTGAATAAATATAAAAGATACACTTGCTCAATAATATAATAATTCTTGATTGTTTGATATACATTGCTGTTATGTAAATTATGTGTGTTTAATTAAAAAAAAACCTAAATCTTTATTTAATGTTCACAGCCAATATCAAATACAAGAGTAACAATGAACCCAGAAACTCCAAAGTTCACCAAGCCAGCATACAGACCCAAGAAGTCTCTTCACCCTCAAGGTAACCAATGTTGCTGAACAAAATAAACTTGCCACTAATATAGCATGCTTATCATATCTTCACACTTTCTAACAAGGGTGACAGATGGTGAGCTGTTTGCCTGTCTCAAATATGGTCTATAATATGTTGGATTTTTTTTCACAATGGTTTCTTTTAACTTTAAGCTTATTTAAGTCTGATACAGCTATAACAATCTTTACTATACCAGTGCATAATTTAAATCTTTTCAGCCTCCACTGTTGTGTATAATATCTCACACTTATTTTTTATTTTTATTTTTTTTAGCACTGGCTAGTGTGAGAATAAGTGGCATATGCAATATCCCTGAGACACCAGTTATATCAACTAAACCAGTCAAAAGCAGGATGACTCTATCAAATAAGGAGAATTTGTCTAATTTGCAAAATAAGACAGACTTGAGAAAAAAGGTCTTAACACCAAAACCAGTTCCCCAAAAAAGACCAACTCCTTATCCAATACCCGATACACCTCTGTCTAATGAATCATGGGTGTCTAGTTGTGACGCCAGCTTTCTGCAGAAAGAGAAGGAAATTAATGACATTGAAGACAAGGTTAAGGCTATATGTGAAGAACCAACGTTAGAAAACATTGCTGAAGTGTCCCCACCAGTGTCTACACCTTTCAAAGAGTACAGGAATGTTAAAGAATTCTTTGACAACACTGGTGAGATGGACACCTCCGCCATGTACCAGGATAACACCATCATGTGCTTTGATAAACCCTCGATATGTAAAGTCAATAACAAACGGGAGGAGAGTGTTATTGTATCACTGTGTGACTTGCTCAATAAGGCAAGTGTCAACCCACAAAATACCAGCACTGAGCTTGAAGATTTGCTCCTGGTTGCAAAACAAACTGAACATAACATACAGATGATAGAGAATGGTATAAAGACATTGAACAATATAAAGGAATCACAACTGAAGTCATTGCAATATGTTAGGAAATTAATCAATGACAAAAGAAATAGAACTGCATCTACAGGCGAGAAAGATAAGACTTTAGTTCAAGATGCCAAAGACACACAAAACACACCCAAAGTTGAGAAAAAAGAGCAATTGGGCTGTGAGATTAGTCCTGTAATTGGGAAACCTTGCTCTGTTATCAAATCCTGTACAAAATCACCATCTTATAAAATACCAAAGAAGAATTTATGTATGAGAAAAAAGGTGTTTCATAAATCCATGCCTAATGTTTCCAATGAGATGCAGTCCCCAACCAATGACATGGGCAGCAAGGCACTGAATATGTATATGAATATGAAGCAGCATATGAATTTTCTGAACACTCCTCTTGTGAAAAGCAGGAACACTGGGGCTCCTGACACACCTGGTATCACTTCTCACAACTTACAGAAACAGTTGGATAAATTATATGGTAATGGGAGCTGTAGTTAAATTTGGTACCTAACTTAACTTATTGTTTTTAGTATGTATTGATTTCATAATATAATTTTCTTGAATATATTGCTATTTATATATAAGTGAATATGGAACTATTTTAGTGGAATTGATTATGAAGTTATAATAAGTTTACAATCTTATAATTTTCTGTTCTCTACGTTGTTAAGGCTACAGGTTGGCAATATTTATAATAATTCATTTTAAAATAAGTTCCTGTTTAGTTAAAACTAACCATTAATTAACTATCGCAAATGCTCGTTTATAGAATAATGACATTAGTTTATCAGATAAGCTCGTTATGAAATTGTATTTAAAAACTATAATAATCTGTCACATTGGCACCTAATATACCTCTGGCGGAATGTGGGTGTGTGGGTATTACGTTTACACCTCTGCCTGCTCCTTCGGGGACCCTTGTGGCAAGGCGTGAGGATATATAAACTATACTAACATAAGGTTTGAAATTTTTTAATTGACAAACATGTTTAGATTGAATAATTTTATGTAGAAAAAAAATATTTAAAATCAATAAATTTACCCATTAAACAAAAGACTTTTATCTCAGTTTGACATTAACTATTGAGACTACTATATAACTGTAACCTGCAACACACCTTATTGTAGCTGACAACACCTGTTGCCAACTATTAAGTTTGACGTTCGTATGCCTGCCCGCAAAGCAAATACTTGGGCCTAACTTCATGTTGATCTATGTGATAACAACAACAAGTAATCCGCAACATTTCATTTTATTACCTATTACATGATCAATAAACTATTAGCACCATCTATACTGTGATATTATTAAGTGACTATCTACTTAGGTTGAGATAGAATAATATAAAATTAAGATGTCTCTGTCAAAGCCAATAATGGATTTAATAGCTTCATACTTACAAAACTTGTATATGCATCCTATTAGAACAAAAGCAATCACAAGGTAAGATATTTTAATACCATTTTATGCTTAAGTTAACATTAGTTAACTTATATATTACATTATTTTTCTAATCATTAAGGTTATGTACAAAGTTTAAACTCCAAAGTTCAACGATTGTGAATAAGTTTAGTGACCTTAATAAAAATACCTAAAACATGATCTATGTATTACCTACATACCAAATAATGTCAGATTCTTATAATGGGTTTTATAAAACAATTTAAGATAGTTAATTAATTGAAACTAGCGTAAATATAACAAAGCCCTACAGAAAATGTATTTTTTTTAGTTGTGTGGTCGGCACGGCAGGCAGCATTGCATCGCAATTAGTAGCTGGCGACTCCCTCAGACTAGACCCTATCTTGGCTTTTGGTCTCTATGGGTAAGTACTTGGAGTAGTCATGTTCAAGAGCTCATGGTTGAGTGGTCCATTCGTTTGACCAACATGTACATTGTAATATTTGTTTGTGAGCTTTAGTAGGACATACCTAAGGGACACGAAAAAAGTACCGATACTTTTGTACTCGATACTTTGTATTCGATACTTTGTATTCGATACTTTTACTCAATGAGTACTTTCTGACTGGTATCGTAATGAATAAATTGCAGAAATTACCTATTTCAAACTTGTCTTTGCCCGGTTAAGTAGCAAAAATTCCCGGAACTCACGCTACGAGAGACAATACAAAAAAAAATTTCTAACTTGACCCTATCGTTCATCCGTTTAAAGACGTTCAGTTCTTATCCTCTTTCACTTATCTTTTCTCATCAAAAAACTAAAAAAATCGCGATTTCTTTAAGTTTTTCTCCATCATTATTCTTCATGAGTATTATTTGATTTATTATGTGTAATTTAAAAGTACTCACTATTATTCTGTGATGTACCTAAATGTTATAATTGAGTCATTATAAAAATGCCCTTAACTAAGAGAGAACTTTGGCAGTATTTTGTGAAGATTAACAACAACTAAATGTAATGCAAGACATGTTGCAAAACCCTTATGCGTCAAGTAATTTTTATTCTATACTTTTTTGTAAAAATAGCACAAAACTTTTTTTTTAATTATTAAGTACATATGACATATTCCTACAAAGGAAGGCGGCGTTCTAAAACATGAACAGACTTGAATGAAATTTGATAGCCGATAGAGACTTTCTTATCTTAAATTAATATGTTCAATTACAGTTGTATTTTTTATTTTTCTTTAAAAGTATGTACCTATAGCACTTGTTTGTTTTGTATAATTTCTACTGAGCTAAACTAACGTCACTTAATGACGTCCTGACGTATGTAAAGTACTTTCCTAGGAAAAGTACTATTATCAAGTACTTTCATAAGGAAACTTATAGTTGTACGGTGTAGTACTCGATACTTGGAAGTATCGATACTTTTGATCCGATACTTTTATGAATACGATACTTTTTTTTCGATACTACTCATGAGTACAGTATCGATACTTTCTATTCAATACCTTGTCCCTAACTTACTACCAAAATATAATACTGGTTACTTACTACCTAATAGTACATATTGCTAGCATTACCTACCCCTTCGGGCCTTATTTGAGGGCGTGAATTTTTTTTTTTTGTATTGTCTCTCGTAGCGTGAGTTCCGGGAACTTTTGCTACTTAACCGGTCAATGGCGAGACCTAAGCCTCCAGCCAGGGGCGTGAATATAGTGAATATAATTAATTTATTAATGAAAGAAGGCAAATTTTACATTTGTATGATAAGTTATTGGTAGATATTGATTATAAATGGTACATAGTTCATTTTTCGCAAGATATTATGCAGAAGGAAGATAAGATATTATACAATAATTATCTACCTTCCTTTTTATCGCTGTGTACTGATAAAGATAAAGCATTTTTGTACGGATTAATCAAAATAATGTATTTAGTGCCACCTGCAAAGACATGATCGTAGGTTCTAACCCGGACTGCCACAAACAATACACCTTGGCTTATACCTACTTCGGAGAATATTTACCTACAAAAGATATATGCCGAAGGCGTGTCCAAATAGATGCGGCTGAATATATATCCGGCGAAATTAAAGTGTCAGTTATTAAACCGGGTTAGGCAGAAGATGCCTAACCCTTCCAGGCTTAGCCAGGCTATAATAATTCTATCTGCAACTAGCCCTATCTGTGCCCCGCGGGTACACGTGCGCAATTTTTTTTATTCTCAAGGGGTAGTAATATGATGATTATTAGTCTAGGATTCCCTAATAATATAGGAATTATTAGGGAAATATATATTAATATAGGAAATCGCTTAGACAGTACAGATAGTGCCATCCACGACGACGTGCCCCATCAATTTCTAGTCGTGGGGTTTTGGGATGGGGGCGTATGACCCCATATATGAGTCTATTAGTTGTAGTGTGCGTGTGCACTCATTAGTGGAAGGTTGCAGGTTGCATTATAAACTAGAAGAAAACTGGGGAAGAATAATAGTGGGTAGGCGTCTTCGCGGATGGCACTATGTATAGAATTAATTTTAATCTTTTTACAGTTTCATGTTCGGTGGGACGATTCCCCACTACTTTTACAATTTCATCGAGACACTATTCCCAGAAGAGTCAATCGCATTCCCATTGGCAAAAAAGTTGTTATTCGAGAGATTGATATTCGCCCCGTTTATGCAAGCATTCTCGCTGTACACGTTGGCAAGGTTTGAGGGCAAGAACCACAATTCTGCCATCAAACAGCTGCTTGCTCTGTACTTACCGGTCCTTGAAGCTAACTGGAAATGGCTCACGCTGTTCCAGGTCATCAATTTGTCTCTGGTGCCTCCCATGGTGAGTATAATTTAATATAGATAAGCCGCCGTGGCCGAGTGGTTCGAGTATTTGCCCACAAGTTTCGCAAGTTGGAATCCCTTCTGTACCAATGAGTTTTCTGACCTTAAGTACAGTAATTAGTCTGAGAAGCAATTCAAAGGCGTATGTATAGTCGTGCTTGGGCAACGGAGATGGGCTAGCTGTCTCTGGAGGAAAGTGGGCATATTACCTATACACCTCAGCCTACCCCTACGGGGACCTATGTGTGAAGGCGTTAGTATAGATAAGAGAGCTAGCTTTTCGGAGCTCCACAAGTTATGTTAGCAGAAGGGAAACTGTTCATCCTATATACTTTTAAGACAACAACATCTCAGTATTAGGTAACAATGTACGTTGCTGTACCGGGCATTGCAACCACCTTTAGACAACGGTAATCGCTCACCATCAGACGGGCCATGCTTTCTTTAGAATCCAAAAAATATATCTAAGTAAAGAGCAAGTTACCATCCTTGAATTTCTCCCTCTCGGGACTGTCCGTTTTTGAGCGTTAAGCACTCAGGTACAGTCGGCCTGTACCAAACTGGCACTACAACTACCCATAGAATTGTCGTTCCCATTTGATTTCAACCAACCTACCATTGCCATAAACTTGTCGTGACCCAATGACTGTAGGCTATAATTTTATTTCTTTTTTCCTAGTTACGAGTTCTGTTCATGAACCTAGTCGGCTTCGGCTGGGCTATGTACCTGGCTACCAAGAGACGCCAGCAGACCCAGAAGAAACCCAGCAACTGATTGTATCTAGTCTACTTCATATTGGGTGGTGGATGACTGTATGTTAGGTATATTCTGTGATGTATTTTTATATTGGCCTTACAAATGCAGTCTAAATGTCCAGAGCACATTAGGTAATTACTTTTTATTACATTGTAATACGATACATCTTGAAATTATATTTCACAATTTGTTTTTGGTTCATAGAAATTAAGTGATAGTCAACAGGTATACTGGGTGCTTAAATGTTTTTTTTTTTATTTAATTGTAAATTTTATACGATATGGAAATATCGTATACAATTGACAAAATTCGTCACTTAGTCATTCTATCGAACTTAAATTACTATTGAAAATAATTCCAAATAATGTTCCAAAAGCCTGCAAGATTTGCAGAACAATCAGAATGTGGAGAAAAATTCGGTTTTGAACTTCCCACGACATTTGTATCTGTCACATAGACGACAATATTGTCATTGTAATTTTTAGGAAAACAACATTCCCTATTGAAATATTTAGCCAGCTGGGGTTGGCAATACATTAAACGTTAATTTAATACGTGTATGTTGTGGTATTGGGACCAGGAATTTGTATTTATGTAAATATAAGTAATAAAACATAAGTTTGTAATGAATTCAAAATATGATTGTATCAGTTTAATTGTTACAAACAGCTTTCAGGACAGGTTGGTACATTGGATATTATCCTAACTCGCTATACTGCTATCAAATCGAAATCAATTCTTATGCAGTGCATTTAAGATTACTTTCCTAAACAAATTTAACACCTATATATTGTTATGTATATTAAAGTTTTTACTGTTTAAGTGAGTATTATTTGATATCATTCACATGCATTATTGCTCATTTGGTTGCAACGAAGTCTATTTCATTAAATAACCTTATTGTATACGGTCGTCGCCTTCAGTTTCACACATCAAATTATTTATTTATTTCACAAAAGTATGTCTTCAATAACCTACAAAATAAATAGCTTATTATTACTTTAAAATAAGTGTAAATGACTAGTAAAATTAAATTAATAAATTAGTGTATAATATAATATACGGGTATATCAATAAATAGATTGCACTTCATTTCAGTTACTCGACAAATTTTCAGACTAGATTTCATTATTTGCTTACATCGAATAAATTTCAATAAATTATCAACAAATAAAAAAGTAACAAAAAAATACCATTGGAGAGATCATTCGTAATGTTGGAATGTAAATAAAATAAGTACGAAGTCTGGTATAATTTGACTAGAACACAAAAGTAAAAGGTTTAGCTAAAACTTAATCTTAATTATCAAGAACCGTGCCTTTTTCGTACACAATAAATTGTGTTCTGTGATTGTGTGACTAAGGTACAAATCACGTATTTCTTAACCATGTTATATGGGAGTCGTGCTCATACTCAAGCAATCGTGTGTCCGAACTCAACATTGCTTTGGGACTGTATTTTTAACACTGAGAATTACATATACATATATCTAATATATCTCTGGCGGAAAGTGGGTGTGTGGATATTACCTATACACCTCTGCCTACCCCTTCGGGGACCCTTGTGGGAAGGCGTGAGGATAAAATTACATATAAGTATAAATTTTTGTCAATATCATAAGTATATAACAGACAATTGATAATAGGTAAGTAAAACTTTTCTGTCGTGGAGAAAAAATACTGTAAAATAAATTTGTGTTTATCTCCTATTTCAATCAAGTAAGTAGGTAATATCGAAATTTAAAACATATCTGAATAGATTATTTGTCCAAATCATGTCTTTTCCTTCACTGAATAATATGATACACGCTTAAGTATGTACAGTTAAGGGAACAGTGTAAGTATTTGAGTTCAAGTTCCCAACAATTGCTGTTCATGTTCACTCCGGTGGCGGGGTGCGCGACCAGCTCCTCTGCGATGAGCGGCTGCTGTAACTGCCGGTGGAGACCGACGACGGAGTAGGGCGACGGTACGGGATCGGACGCTTGCGCGCGCTGGTCAGTGTTAGTCACGTTAGCGCTCAAGCGATGGCGTTAATCGTTAGATATGGATACATGCATCAGAGATAAGAATGCAGGTATTTTTTTCACCGTCCATTTTTTTGTATACAATACGAGTTTGTAACGAACATCAGATGGTCGGCAGACTCGTGAATGAAAACAGTGTGTTTATTAATAACTCGAAATAAGTACAATACAATATGGCTACCGAGTATACTACACTCGTGCATACAGGAATGTGAAAGTTTGAGCCGATAATATCAATTAACGTACACTTTTATTCAACTGCTTTGTATTGCCATATATCAATATTTAAATACAATCAAACTTAAAAATCAACAGCAAATTAAACATTAAAATGGACGATGATAAAAATCCGTGAGAAATATCTAGCAACAGTGATACATGCATTTGAATATAAAAAAATACTTACCGAATAACGCAATACGAAGCTTCTATCTCCACACGATTTAACTTCAAAATTGCTGTACGGCTAGCGGTCTACCATGCAGCGAAAAAAAAAACAACAAAATAATTTGCAATAAATTTTAATGTGACAGAATATCATTGGAACACACTAGCAATAATGATACTACAATATAGCACTCTCCGGCGTTCGCCTCATATACTGTATACAATCCAACAACGGCTACCTCCTTCGGTACTTGTATTTGTTTTGCGTGTAATCTAGGTCAATAATGGGTGCGCTACGGAGGAAATAAACATACGTTAATCACTTGGCGTGAACAGTTGACGATAAAATATCCAAATGAAATTGACCATATATCATATTCGTCTTTATATCACAATTGAAATTGGGGAACTAATTAACCAGATTGAAAATGATTCTTATAAAGACTTGCATAGAGTCTAAAATACATTTTAATAGACAGACAATCAATTAAACTTATCATTATACAAGTAGCACACCCCAGTTAGTACTTAAATACTTTAAGGTGAGAACGCACACAGGTGAGTCGACCAATAACGTTCAACACAGCCACATATAATTTATTAGTCAAGTTAAACAGTCTGCATCAGTCCCGAGTTAGGAATGGACACTAAATGTTAACTGTTATATATATATACACATGTATACGTCGAATAGTACTTAATGGGCATACGGTATGTAGGTACATATATAACTTAGCTAAAACCAATTCACACTTCACTAATCGGAGCTACTACTCGTGTCTTCAGAGCTCGTGCTATATTTCCGTGATTTTTTTCTATAAACAAAAGAGAAAACCAAAAATAGATAAAGGGTAAAAACGGCAAAATACACGTGTATGATCGTGGTTTCATTGTAGCCGAGACCCTGCCCGCCATGTGGTGGGCGTGTCCTGTCATCTTAACACTAACTTACCTTATCGACAATAGATGGCAGCACATGTATAATTAAACTACGCGAAATGTATATATGCTATGTATAAATATCATAACATGTTGCTTGAAGACAGAGTTTCTATCACGACTTTACCATTAATAATTTTAATGATATGTAAAACATGAATGTATCAAATCATGTTAGTAGTGACACCACGATCCGACACGAGTCGACCAAGCGCAAATAAAAGTAGGAACACTAGGCACACCTATTATACAAAAGCGACACTCAAAAATGTTAAATACCGAAACACACGGGACAATACTGGAGACATGACACGAGTACATGCCTCCAATATTGCGAACATTCCCTGTACATGACCGGATACTGCGCTTTTCACCACTATTGTACTATGATACAGTGCTCTTTTTCATAAAGGATCAATAAAAACAAGCAAGGATGGTTTGGATGCTCGACACCGGCGACCATGTATAAAGAGACAACAAGAAAAATTTAAGAGAGATTGAGAGAAGAGAAATTGGTTTGAAATATAGAAGTCATTAGGTCCAGCACTTGTTGAAGTTCTATGTTTGTAATAACAACATTTATTTAACAAATGTCGTATCTGGCTGTTTGTACCTTTTGTACCGATTTTGGAGACACTTTTACCAGTACACAGTCTACCAGTAAAGACAAATTGAGGCTACTGACATTTTATCATCTATACTACATTATAGAGTTTGTTTATTTGAGTGAGACAATAAGCAAATGTATGCATTAGATTGCCTGTTAATTGAGAAAGAGTATAAGGGAGCGGTAGCAGTTAAATTGAACGCGATAAAAACTTAACAGATAGGCTTAACAGATGGTCGCTTGGAATGGAATGAGGTGTAAGTTGTATCGTAGTACAGTAGTGGCGAGCAGTGGTGCAGCGGGCGGGCTGTGGTGGGCTGTACCTCGTGATGCGGCGCCGGTCGAGGAAGCTTGGCGAGCCGGCGCGCCGCGGGATGGATGGCGAGCGCGACCTCGACGCGCTCCATCTACGGTAATCCGCGTACACGCCCGTCATTGTTCTGTCCCAACCCACCACAATGCATGCATTCGTAACGCGACACGTCCAGTCAATGGCGGAAACAAAATTCAAAAATCTGTTAATATCTCGCTAGGTAAGTAACTAAGTCTAAATATAACTGGCGCTCTACTCTCTGTCTACTCCTTGAGGGACTCGGCGTGATGTTATATATGTATCTAGGTAAGAAGTCTAAATCTAGTTGGGAATGGTGCACTCTGCTCGCCCCGTGGTCTAGTCTCGCAACTGCGTCTCGTCGGGACACAGTGGTCCGGTGCTGCTGCTAAAACGAAGGTTTGTAAGGAATATACCTATGTGTTTCTAAAGCTTCGTGTAAAAATCTCCAGTCGCATCGCGTTGGACGGGTGTCACCAACATATTGGAACCATGAAAGGATTCCGGACGATTTTTACATTCACAAGCAATAACAACGAATTTGTATCGCATTACATGTGTTTTAAAATTATCCGAGTTATCTTATACAAATTCGTTGTACACTGTAAGTATTGTTAGGACTAAGGTAGCGGCTGACGAGTACAAAGTTGTTGTATAATTAATGAATTATATAAGAAAACACGCAGATTGAATACGATTTGGCAGGGTACTTTACATTAACAAATTGTATGGTAAGGTAAGGACGCCTTACTTAAATGAGAGTAGCTTTAGTGGCATTAATTATGCGAGCTGAAAGGGCGCCCAGTGTAAACTCAAATCTAATCTGATGAGGGTTTAATAGAAAAACTTAGTTCAACTATAAAATAATTGACATTGATTCAATATATAATGCAAACATCGAGTGTTTAAAAAAGCAAAATATAAACGATCCATGTTGTTAACAAAGAAATGGAGTAGACAAGATTAGCTAGCTGAACTTGAGGGCTTGTGGATGCTCAAAATTTCAATTTACTTCAACAAAGGTGGGGGATGGAGAAGTGTAAATAAAAAAGAAAAACAGCTCACGTAATTAATGGATACACCATTAGCTATTTCGTCGCGGAAATACCTTTTAATCGATCTCAAATCGTAACCCAATGTCCGCGTGCTTTTTGCATTATATATGTATGTGGTATGACAGCGAAAAATGTAAATCTAGAGAGAACTGGCGCTCTACTCTCTGCCTACCCCTGGGGGGTTCGGCGTGATGGTATGTATGTATGTAATGACGGCAGAGGCCGCCTTATGTGAGCAGGTGTGAGTGAATATTCACCTTGAGGATCGTGTGGAGCGCGAGCTACTGCGGGAAGAGCGCGAGGAGCTTCGGCTGCTATAAGAACTGGAGCGGCTGGAGCGGGAACCCCTGGAATACAGGACAATCAAAATTGGATACTCACAGGAAATTTGGTCTCATTACCAATTGACTCGCTGTTTTCAGGGTAGTAACTGGGAAAGTCGTGTTGGACATACCAACAATATGAAAGGAAATTATACTGAAATATATGACGTCATATTGTACATGTACATACGCACATAGGCATCTATATGTTTACATGGTATCTCAAACAGTAGAACGGTCGACTTCTAGAATTTACAGGGTGTTGTGAATATATCCACGTGATAATGCAATAAAATTAATAGCTCTAAAGATAACAAAATGTTAGCATTATTAAGGGGAATACTACTATTATTATTATTAAAGGAAATATACTTTGGCCATATTACAACTGTTCTATTTTCTTAGGCACCCACCCTGTTAATGTATGTGTTGTTAATGGCCAAGTGTACCAAATTTTATTTACTTAATAAAAAATACGTGTTTCATCAATTTCAATGTATTTTACAGAAATAGAGGACTCACCTGGTTGAAGAGTATGATCTCGACCTGGAGCGCGTCGAGCGAGACCTGGAGCGTGACCTGGAGGACTTGCCCCGCGACCTGGAGCGGTTGCGCGACTTGGACCGCGAGCGCGAGCGTCGGGACGAGGACCGCGACCAGCTCCTCTTGGACTCACTACGCGACCGCTTTTTCACGTCCGGAGAGCTCTCGTTCACTGGACTCCTCGTTTCCCTCACGAGACTTCTCGACTCCCTCATCGGACTTTGCTTAGGACTCTTCTTTTCTTTCACCGGACTCTGCTTGGGACTCTTCCTTTCATTCTTTGGACTGACTTTCGGGCTCCTTCTCCGTTCCACCTCGGGAGATTTCTCCTTAACTCTCTCCAGCCCAGGGCTAGATTTCTTCGCCTTCTCTTCCGTGTTAGACCTCTCCTCGCCGGTTGACTGCGAGGTGGATGGTCCGTTGGTCTCATCGGCCCTCTTCATCGAAGCCTTGGCCATCTGCGTCAGGCGCTCCTTGAGGCTGTTCAGTTCTTTGATGTCGAGCACTTCCTGCCTGTCCCCTTCATCGAGCCTTACCAAGTCTTCGCCGGAGCTCTCATTTTCACTGGACGAGCTCCTCATGCAGGTCACCTTGATTTTGTAGTTGTCGACCTTTTTATCCTTTTTCTTCTTGGAGTCAAGATCTGAAGGGGACTTGATATACTTGCGCTTGTCCTTCTCGGGTAGTTTGTCGATTACGTCACGGTAACGCTCGGGACTGCGGCGCGCCGGTGAGTAGCTGAGGCTGGAAGAGCTGCGCGAACGAGGCCGTTCTTTGTGAGATTCTCTACGCTCGTGGTTCCTTGCCTTGTCCTTGTCCCGTTGTTCCTTGGGCGAGGAGGTACGCCTGTCCGAAGACTTTTTACCCTTAGGGGGTGGGTCGCTTTTCTTGTCCTTCTTGTGACTTTTGCGCGGGGAGGCGGACTTAGACCTGCTGGGGGTGGGCCGTCGCTTGGGGCGCTCCTGAGGCGTGGGCGACTTCTTCCTCGATCGACTACTTTCTCGAGGCACTTCTACTGACTTCAGGCGTGATTTGCGTTTATTTTTCTCATGTGTTTTTTTTAATTCCGGCGATGGACTACGTCGTCGTTGCCTAGGTGGCGAGGCGCTCTTCTCTTTGTGGTTACGGGAGTCATGTTTGGAATTGGCCTTTTGCTTTGGAGGGGGCTCACGATCAGATTCGGATGATGATGACTTTCTTTCGTTTCGGGAGCCTTTATACATTTTATCTACGTTTTTGTGTGATTCTTTATTTCTGTTACTTTTGGTGGCCGGCGACTGTTCCCTATACTCGGGTGAGGCCTTTCGTTTTTCTCTAGAAACACTCCTATTTTTCCTACGTCTCGGCTGTTCTTCATGACTCCTGTCTCTACCTCTAGACGTTACCTCATTCCGATCGGTTCTTTTGTCATACACGTCTTCCTTTCCTTTCCTGCTATGGGATTCATCTTGCCTTCTCTTTCTGTAATCAGGGGACTGACTCCTTCGCGAGTCTCGTTCCTCGCGTGGGCTTTCTCTATGATTCCTGTTTTCTTTTGGTAAAACTTCTTTCCTGTTATAATAGGTATCTTCATTTTTTCTGTATTCAGGTGAGAAGCTTCTGCGGCGTCTCTTCTCTGGAGGAGGGTCGGGGCTGATGTCGCGAGGCGGCGGTCTCTTGTCGCGACCTCTCACAGGCGCCTGCTCAGCAGAGGACTCCGAAGACGAGCGCCGCCGGTCAGACTTCGAGCGTTTCTCAGCCCTCTGTCTTTCAGGTTCTCTGGATGGTTCGCGCTTCTTATTTTCGATCTTTGTTATATGAGACTTTCTTTTGTATTCGGGAGAGGGGTCTCTATCCTCCACTGAGGTGCTGCGTTCTGTTCGCCGCCGACTTTCATTGTGTTTGGAGTTCTTAAGCTCTTCATGTTTGTCGAGTTTTCTACTGCGTTCGTCGCGCACTTTGTCTGATTTTCTGTTTTCGCAGTTGTTTTCCCTGGACTCGCTGGTGCGGTCCCGGGGCTTATCTTTTAAGTTCTTCGCTGTGGAACTGAACATTTATATTAAGATAGACTGTCACTTGGAATAATTGTAAGTGTTCAAGGCAAAGCAATTTACCTATCACGGCTCGAAGGGTTGCTACCGGCGCGACGTCTGCTACTCGACTTTTTCTGTTCAAAATTGGACAAAGCGCATAAGTATCACATTACACATAAAATTGGCCAAACACCAGTGCCAATACAATAAGACTATAGTGGTTATGGCAACTAAATATACTCCACTAAAATATGTGTCATCTTCATTGCCCGAATGAAAACTGTCTCTCAAGGAACAATTTCCGGGAGAAGAATGCACACGGAGAATCAAACAAAAACACTTACACACATGCAGTCTAATTAGGATTAATAACAAAATAAAAGAGGCGACAAACCATAAATTATAAACAAAACAATAAAAATACTCAAAGCCATAGATGGAAGCACGAATAAATAAAGATATAATAATCATTATTATTGAATAAAAAAATACTTTTCATTTAGAATGTTATTATTAAATATATCCATAACATTCTCATATATACGATAAAAAAAGATATATGTTTTTAATAACTTTAGGACTAAAATACGAACGAATAAAGATATATCGAATTGGTTGGCACCAGTGCGTATCACTTACACTATGTTAGTAACGAGTTCAACATAATGATACATATAAATGCGTGAGATACACAAAAAACAAATGGTAAATATAACACTTGGGGACGTACCTTATACAACAAACGGTGGTGGTATTGTGTACCATTTAAACATGTGGTGCATCCTTAATTAGTTTTGGACAATTGAGCAGAGGGAGAATGTTATGGATTAGTTACATTTTCAATAGTTCATAGCGGACATTTACACATAGTCGTGTAATAGAAAAACGTGCTTTGGTCCTTCGAGCAGGATCATGTATTAGCCTGTCACCAGCCTTAATTAAGTTATCAATATAATACATATATGACGTAGGCTACTGGTAACTTAGGCACGTTCTTCTAAAACACTATGAGACAATATGAGACCACCATCTGTTTTAAGGACTACAAACACCATGCAAGTCAATAACTGTGCACACTGGGCGTCGGGTGGGCCCCCGCCCCGGCCAGGGCACGGCATCAGTTAGTCACATATATACCAAACTATGCATTATGACGAGTCAATAGTTTAGTATCCACCTAACATAGTGTCTTACTGAGTGTTATTGTTTTGTGATATACTTACAGAATACGTTATTTCTTCAGATAAAGATGGCTATCCTATGAAATGATGCACAGTTAAACAGATAATTTTTACTGGCTATTTCTTGTATTTACAGAAATCAAATTAAATTATAACAAATCGAGATAAGAAGACAATAAAGAGACATTTGAAACCATGTGGTCGCCCCGAGAGCGCGCACGCACGCATTTGGAGGCTGGGTGTCTGTAGCTATACACATGGAAGCCGACGGGTATTGGAACAATAGTGACTACTCACTCACTCTCTAAGGGGCAAGGCCTGATTGGTCCGCGTTTGGGAAACATTCGATCTCTTTTCTAAGCTGACGCAAAATATTGTTAAAACCTGACAATGATCGAAATTTGTAATCCATTTTTTTAACGCTTCACTATCAAGCCAAGTACTTAGACCTGTTATCCACCAGAAAAGAGTTTTTAATGAGGCAACAACCAATACGAGCTTGGAACATCGTAATAACGAACGCCTATTGGATATTTCCACACAAATAATACTCGGATTGGTAGATAAATGGCCTGATGAGGCAAAGGGTCGTGAAGGACACCACAAACAAAAGATTGGTGAAGTAGCCTTACGCAGTGTGCTAATCGTTTGGATTGTTAACACTAGGCCAAAGTGTTTGGATGTAGTCGTAAAGTAAAGTAAATGAAGCAATGTGCTACTTCTATGAGCGGCTTAAAAATCATTGGAAGTAAAGGAGGGCAACGAACGTGAGGTTGTGTGGCTGACGATGGCTCCAAGTTAGCGCTAAACTTATGAGTGCGAGTCCCACTAGATCAAGTACCCAAACCCCAAACAGGAAATAGTTAAGTAAGGTCATTAGGTGTCCGAAGATTATGTTACGAAATTGCTTCTATGAATTGTTTTTACCGTAAATTATAGTAAAAGTGACGTGCAAAGTAGCTTATAATTGAGCTTTCTGCCAAGCTAGCTACCTTTTGCTCCTTACACAAGGTGTAACGTACCATTTCAGTAATACTTGTTGGATCGTTCTAAATCGCCATAATACCATATTAGTCAAAAGACAGTCTCTATCGATGTCAGAAAAAAAATGCGTTGAATACGAATAATAAAATTTGAATTTCTGAACGTCGACTATCTTGTCATGATCGTACGGCAACTGTCAACAGTGTCAACAATCCTCCATAAAAGAACTGACTTTTCCATTACACCCTGGTACTTCAATGGATTTTCGTCGCTTTAAGTAGAAACATTATTAAATCATTTGTTTTTGTAATCGTAAATTACTTAAATCTTGTTCTGTAACATAACCTTGACACTGGACCATACCCTAATAGTAAAGTTCAACATGGTGGCATCGGTATGTGAGTGAGAGAGAGCGATAGATGGGGGAGATAATAATTACCTTCTTCTTCTTGCGTGGCTTGTCCTCCTCGGAGCTGGAGTCGCTGGCGTCGGAACTGCTCGAGGATTCTGTGTCAGGCGACTTGGAGCGCTTCTTCTTCTTCTTGCTTAACTCTTGTCTATGGAAGGAAGTGAGTGTTAGTTTGTTATTACCTTTGAAACCCAAAGCATGACGTATACAATCGATAGCATCAGAATTCGGGAGTCAGAAAACTGGGTCTATTTTAATTCTGAATGTATCGTACATCATTTATTGTTTTGTTATAAACTGATCTTGTATTTAGCCTTATAGCTATATAAGGGGTGTTTTGCTATCATAAAAAACTCTTATAAGTTGTAAGTAGGCCTGGGTGCTGGATTACAGCTCAAAATAATTTTGCATAAATTGTAATTGAATGTAAATTTTGTTTTATTAAAGGAAATACAGCTATCGCTACCTAGGTATATGAAGCCACGATGCTACCCTTTGAATCCCCGCTTCGTGTACGGAATTATTCTCATCCAAGCATTTAAGATAGACAAAACATGACGTAATCCTGCTATTTGTATGGCAAATTTGAGAACCTATGATAATCATCCGAGGACCAGATCATATAGAACAATAATTTCATAATAATGTACCAAACAGTATGGCCTGTAGCCTGTTTGATTCATGTAATAAAATAGCTTAATTCAAAAATACAAAAAAATATACATACATGTATATATTTTAAAAGGAAAAGGAAATATATAAGTTTTAGAAATTCAAGAGAGGTACAAAGACGTTAGTTATTAACGGATTGTTACACCATACCTACGTATGTAGTTCCACAACATTTTTCTGTCGCTGTAATAAGCAATGCAAAAAGTGTTCTAAGTTAATCACGATAAGGTATAAAAATGTATGCATTATTAAAAAAGAATGGTGTACTTGCCTCTTGGACAACCGTAGTGTCACCTGTCTGGGTTCAAAGGTAATCTATGAAATTGTCGCAAGTCACAAAAAAATATAACATTAAAATAAAATGTTATCGAAAATTTTAAAGAATACGACAAGATTTGGACAAATACTCACTTTTCTTTCTTGCTCTTTTTCGACTTTTTCTTCTTCAACTTCTTGCCATCCGGTGAGGAGCTGTAACGAACATGTATGTATTTTGATTATGAGGTATTGATAAAGTTAGAAAGAAGAGTGTGTAGAAAAAAAAAGAAAAGTATTTGACAGTATGTCCTGACATATTTCTTGTGTAATTGCACTAAAACCGGTCTCAGAACTAGTCTTAACGATAAGGGACTCAACAACAAATAGCCCTACCTTCTCTTTTTCTTCTTCTTGGCGACGTGTGTGTCCCTCTCTTCCCTCTCGTGGCTTGGCGTCCTGACCAGCGGGTATCGCTGGGCCTGTTCCCTGGCGCGCCGCTCGGAGTCGAGGCTGGTGCCCTCCACGAAGCGCGGAGAGATGCCGAACGCATCGCGCAGGCGCGCGTTCTTCTCTTGCTGTGCCTCCGCCACTGCATGCGTCTCTCGGACACTGCATACACACATCACTCACATCAGTCATTCGATGCTTCAAAGGACACACGCGTATTGTAAACTCCAATCCTGAATCGATTTTACTATTAAGGACTATCGGCGCCAGTAATGAAGTACCTTATACAACGAAGATGCCTTAAGAAATGTACTCTTGTGCTTATCTACGCAGTTCGCTACAGTTTAAATATATAGAAGCCTGAATGTTTATAGTTGCCAAATACCAACTATTATTTACCTGAGTAGCACCTAAGTGCGCTAAAAATGGGGAAACAGTAAAATAAATTTGAGAAATTCCTTTGAGAAAGTCCTTTAAAATTACATATTTACGACTAGGTATTTAAATTGACAAACAATTGTGCTAATATTATAACAAGACAAGCTCCATACATATATCTTATTGGAGTAACACGGTCAACGTACGTAATTAGTGTAACATCAGTTACGTATAAATGAAGCCACGTGGGCGGCCACCTGGTTGCTAGTTAACAAAGGCTACAAGTAATCGATAAAGCTGTATGCACACCTTATAACTGAACGCATGGACTTCCTCTCCTCATGGTTGGAGAGACAGACCTGCAAATTGTCGTTAATATTGTGTCTGTGTAGGGTGGAACAGTTGCAGCGGCAGCAGCAGGAGGGGCGGAGGCCCTCGAGCAACGTGCGGAGGGCCGGCTCGATGTTGTGCGCCGGCGGGCTGGGGGCCAGCTCGGGGTCGTGCGAGGTCGCGCGCGCCCTCCGCTGAGGCCCCGCCACCACAGCTTGGAACGTGCCCCGCCAGAGCCGCTCGAATACCACCCTATTATTATGTTCGCGACGCGAAGCCCTACCCCGTTGCATTGTAACTTAACCTACCTTAATCTAATGGAAGACTTGGTTTCTTATCCTAAATGTTTAAGTGAGCTAACGCATAATGGCGGCTGGCCCGCTGGAAGACTAGGATATATCGGGGCAGCGGCTACATGGCAGCGGCCGGCGGCGGGCCGGCGGCGCTACTGAGCGGGCCCAGGAAGCACGGCGACGCGCGCACGCTGCGCAAACATCGCATCTCCGGCCCGACGCGACGCACCACCCCGCACAAAGGGCTCGTTACCTTTCACCCCCACAGGGAAATTGCCATTTACACGCTCGCATACCTTTGCTTTTCATTCACTCCATTTATTTCCCTTAAATGTTATTTTTATTTTGTTTAGTATGTTTCACATGTCCACCATAAAGTAGCAACTCCACGACTTAAGTAGTACAAATTTGTTAACTATTCCTCATAGTGTGCCTATCATAAAAGAAGTTATCTAGCCAATGTCCGAAACGAATCTGATTATATGAGTATGTCATCGTTGTCATAGTACAAGCTTTGCTAAGTTTGGCACTAGGTTAATTTGTGTGGAGCTTTGCTATATCGGTACTTCGATAGGATAGGTGATATTTTAATTTCTTTATTCAGTTGCATATCGTGAGCATAAGCTCTAAAATGATAATTTCTGGAAATGTGCAGTGTATGTGTCATAAGTAAATAAATAAGTGAGTATGCTGTCGTGTTAGGACGATGTATTTCAGTGGAGTTCCGTGTTTGGCGCGACCTACAAGCTACAAGTGCATTAGGCTGACTATCTACTCGTACTAGGCGAGGAATATAAATAGCTTGTTTGAAAAAAGTTCTATAAGCTCACCTTATTTTCCTATTGTTTGCGCCAAACTAGTGGACAGACAGCCTAACAGACGCGGTATAGATTTTCATGGCAGGACCGCGCCTGTTAATTAATATAACGCTTATACCGGCCTTTTATGTATGCGTTAGTTTATTGGCTACTAGCACGAACAACCTAAATTTTATACTGAGTTAGGAGCATGTCGGGATTTTTGGCTTTGATTATTCTGCGTGTTAATTTTGAATAGGAGTTTATACATAACGTTACGTATTAATCAGTATTGCAACCACTACCTAATGGTAATGTATATAAGTTTATCGTTATATGCTGACCGTTTTCATCGGACGGGGCCCAATGTTACCTTCGAGGAATAAAAACAACAAAGCGTTTTCAACCCCTTAAGAATATATTTCATTAGCATAATTTTATCTAGTTGATGTTAGTCCAGTTAATAATCTATATATGTGCCAAATTTCAAACATCCACACATACAAATTCACAAACTTTCGAATTTTATTAGTAGTATTGTTTATCTGGCTGTTTGTGGATTGGCGTGACAGCATGTCGCCGAGTACTTTACGCCAAAAGTTGTGTCTCCTCTTCATTGTTACAAAACACGAAAGTTAAATGAATTCAGTTATGGCGGCACGCAACCTTTCGTATAAAATTTGCTTCATTTCGCATGACAGAATTTTATTATCATAGCATTCACTGTATAATGTTACTATATTATATTTTAATATTATATCATGCTTGCATAATAAAGCACGCAATAATACGTAAAGCAAAAACTTTGTACCCATTTTTATGAAATATACGTAGACGGATGGAGAGTATGACATTTGGCACAGTTTGAGATTTATGGAGTTTAGAAAGCTTATATTTTGATTAAAACAATACATTCTTATTACATACTAGCTTATGCCCACGGCTTCGCCCGCGTCTAGTTTTCAGCAAAACAGCTTTTTTATCTGTAGTAATTAATGTTTATTTTTTTAATAAAAAATATCCTATGTTACTTCTAATACCTCCAAGAATATGTGTACAAAGTTTCATGATGATCGGTAAGTGGTTTTTACGTGAAAGCGTAACAAACAAACTTACATTCACATTTATAATATTAGTAAGGATACACCCACTACCATGACTTTGACACACACAAAGTGACAAGTGGTCAAACTGAGGAGAGATTAATATTATTATTTGTGTATAGTAAAAATAAAATAAACGTTCTCAAATCCCTAATAATGCTCAAACTTAAAATTTTAATGGATTACTTAGCCGACCTTACGTATTATCTCAAGGTAATTTCACTTCACGAAAGAATAACGATATTTAATCAAATACATGCCGCACAAACAACTTGTTTGATCTGAATTGCATTGTGTTCAGAGGAGAATGAGGGACGAGTTCATTCAATTTTACTCAGCACGCAATGTATACGCATTCTATTTATGACAACTTATATACAATTCGGGATAATATGTAGCATTTGCTTCTTTCCTAGTAAATCCAGGATAAATCGAAATATTTTTTATTGAAGCTTGGTGGTCCAGTTTTTCACAACTGAAGTACAGTGATTACTCACACCACGAGCTTTAAGGTAAAGATTGAGTGGAGACCTGTATACGTTTGTAAAGAAATTCGCCATCTGACACGCTGGCGGGTGTACGGGTACGACCTATCTATACATCTCTGCATACCCCGGGGACCCTTGTGCGTGAGGATATTTAATTTTTAAGCTAAAGCCTGTCTTTTTCTGTATTCCTGATAACGTATATTATGTACATACATAATGAGCGGTTGAGTAGTTTAAACGTGAAAGCGTAATTGTAGAAAGCAAGCAAAATCGCTTTTGCATTTACGATATTAGCATGAGCACAAGCAGTTGATATCGAGGGGAGGGAACTGCAGGCGACATATTAAAATCCCGCCTCCCTCGCGGAGGGGTGGCGATGTTGCCTGTGCCTACGTCATGCACACAGATCAATATGCAGCGAGCCCGCTTCGACTTAACATAGCAAGCGTCGATGTCGACATAAAAACATTATTGATTCACTAAATTTCTTTTTATTTTATTTAAGTAGCAGTAAAATGTATATGATACGAAAAATGTCTGTAAATTCTTGAGAGAAATAGCGCTCTACTCTCTCTCTGCATACCCCTCGGCGTGAAGGTATGTATGATTTGTTTGCTCAGATATAGTGATACATCCGTGGCTTAAGTTAGTCTGTTAAATGGATATATGGTCATATCCATGTCATATGGGTATATAATCAAATTAATAGTTTCACCAGCGATGTTACGAACAACGAACACCTATTTACCGGTCTGCTCTCTACAATCCTGGACGTCTGACCCCAATGGAGTGAGTACTTTGGCCAATTAACACAAGATCTTTTGGAATTTTAGCAATTATGTTATTCTGATATATGCGCTATAATATTGTAAGTTTAATTAAAATCTTTTCATACATTTTTGCGTGAATAAAGTACAAACATCCTCCCCCATTCAGATCACCGGCGGACGAAATCCCATATAGAGTAATCATCGTTTATCTTCACTACATTTGAAGTATAAACTACGTACATATCATCACGCGGAGTCCCTAACGGGGTAGGCAGAGACAGACAGTTCTCTCTGCGCTTACATACATGTTTCGATTCGTCCACGTTCATAATACACAACATTTTCGTATACATAATTCAGTATATTTACACCACAATAGAAAACTATGAATAGCAGAGTTCATCAGATGAATTTATTACTTTTTTGCAGCGTTTGTATAGAGATTCTCATAATATTTACTACAGCAGCCAGGTCGGTTGTATAAAATCACGTAATTGATATGAAACTGAAATAGACTGTACGTATTGCAATGTGGAGCTCGTAAACAGCGCGTTCCAGCGTGACGTGGTTACGTGCCTGCTATCTCTTGCTCGTAGGCAAATTTTATCAAAGCACCGTTACGAATGTGCCATTTTGAGGTATAAATTGGAATTTAACTTGATTTTACAGTGAAAATTGCAAAGAAAATTAATTAATACATCGTCCGTCGCAGTCGTAATGTAGCAGTAAATCGAAAGTTCACCATGAAGTAGCACATAATGTGGATATATGTAATTGATTGGAGAATATCGTGATTCAAACAGTCACGTTTAGAATTATTGATGTATAAAATATAAACCAACATAATAATAATAATATATCCTCACGCCTTCCCACAAGGGTCCTCGAAGGGGTAGGCAGAGGTGTATAGGTAATACCCACACACCCACTTCCGCAAGAGGTTTATTAGGTGCCAACGTGACAGATGGCGAGTCCATCGCCGTTACTCCAGCACGACTATATATACTACATACATATGCAGGTTTCCTCTCGATGTTTTCCTTCACCGTAAAGCTCGTGGTGTGACTAATCACTGCCTACCTACTTACTACATAAACCTACATATACTGTCTTTTTTTTATTTATATTTATCGAATGTCGTCTAGTCTGATCGTCTTAAGCTCTTGGTAAACTACAGGTCTTAGATGACCATGTATTTGTGTATATATAGTCGCAAACTCTGCTCAGTAGCAGGAGAGATACTAGGTCAATGTATGTGCTATCATCACGTTGTATTATTATTTACTACTATTTCTGGAATATTACATCCACTATTATGGATTTACAATAATTGGATCTGAAACCCTTTTTTTTTTTTTTTCGAGGGGGAAACCTTCTATATGTACCCGACCATCCTGGGGGGGGGGGGGGTTATGTGAGATTTCTACTCACTAAAACCCCCTCGGTGGCCATCCTCTGTGTATATAGGAGGGCTCTGGGATCTCCTGAGGAACGTACCAGTGCCCTCCTGCACTTTGCTTTAGCACATCCCAGGGGCGCCTAGCTTCGCCCCTACTACCCTCGCTGTGCCATCGGAAGCTCGAGCCACATAGCGCTCCCGCCAATCCTTGGCCCGCCGTTGTGTGACAGCCAGGGCCCCCACCCTGACTATCCGCAGGCCCGTCAACCCCATTTAGTCGCCTCTTACGACAGACAGGGGATACCATAGCCGAAATTCTTAAGCCCTGGCTATTGGGCGGTGGATCTGAAACCCTAGCGTAAGTTGACCGAAGAAATGTAGGATCTAAGCGACCAAGTGTTTGATCAAGTGAAGCCAAAACGTACCCACATTTGCATTGCCATAAATTGTAATATACCTAACTAGCGGATATGCTCAAGGTAAATGCATTAACAGCGTCCCTATACGACCCGTAATAGTCATCGACGTTTCATTGGGTGCGATTAAGAAATGCCAATCGTGTAGTTGTTGTCTCCTTGTGTACGATAATTAAACAGTGTTTATTTAGGTACTAGAGAGAACTGCCTACCCCGTTAGGGACTCGGCGTGATGATATGCATGTATGTATATAGGTACAAGTTTATATACAAGATATACAAAGCGAGTGTGCGAGAAGAGACAGAGGAAGACCACGTTTCAACCTACATCAAATCGATCGGATGTTAAAGAGCGGGAACGCCAAGAGTTCTCGAAACCGACGAGCATGTATGAAGAGACTGATGAATGTGGACGAAGCGAAAGAGGTATGTAAGACTAGAGAGAACTGGCGCCTAATACTATCTGATTACCCCGTTAGGGACTCGGCGTGATGATATGCATGTATATAGAAGTGCAAGTACATATTGGAATCCAGATCCACAAAGTCGAAGTAAAAGCACCACGAGTTTTCTCGAGTTCAAGCTCCCGTGTACGCAAAGGAAATTGTAAAATGTGTTACTTACGCCACTCTTCCAAACTCGTCCCTGGGGACATCCTTGTCGGCGCCTGCGTCGGAGATTTTCGCGCGGAAGGCGGCCACCCTCGCCGCAATCTCCTCCTTCGGCAACCTGCGCAACCATACCAGAGACACGCTCATTATGTACTCAACAATACAATACACAGGTAATATTCAAACACGTCTGTGTATCACGCGTCGAGCGACGAGGACCGCGCTACGCGAACGAGCGGAAAGCAATGAAAATCTCACGGGCACACCTGAACCTACCAATGCATATTGCGCCAAGCTGGTACCGGCGTCGAATTACTTTGCTAAAACAATAAAAATTGCGATAAGGCGAATACGATTCGCCGTGACGTGCACGCGGGGCCAACTGAGCGCTGGCAACGATGGCGCTCAATAATATATTCACTGTAGGGGGTGCCCTGGTCCCGCTCCGATGAATTATTGATTTGACTCAGGCGCAACAACGGCCGTTGCCCTTTATTAGGGTGCGCTATATATGCAGTGGACCCTACAGTAGGACAACAATCACGAACAATATATAAACCAAGGGTTATTTTATTGAGCAGTAAAATCGATAACGCCGCGTGACTCCGATTGAACATGTGTTTCTTACACAAATACAGCTGAAAAAGTACTGCAGGTTGAACACAACAAGCTGAGGAAACTCGTAGTAATAAATTATACATTCATAATGACTTATTAAGGTATACGTTACAAAACTATGTACATAGCTAAAGTAACTGTGAAGATATCTCAGGAGGAATCCTGCATAAGTTTGAAAATAAATTTAAAGACGCACTTATGTAAGGCTTGAAAGACAGCGACAGGCGACGAAAAGAGGGTGTCTTTATACCTCTCCCTATAGCTTCAAGGACTTGTGTGAATGCTCATGCCCTCGAAGACATGTTCATACACACGCTTACACAGAAAACCTTCGTATATAACAGCTTCTTCTAATTGGATGTTAATAAAAAAAAAGTTACAGTGCTGAATCTGTCGCCGACTTTCAAGGCTTAACATTTCTCACCAAACATATGCAGGTTTCCTCACAATGTTTTACGCGTAACGCTCGGGGTGTGATATATGACTTTACCTAGCTACTTACATAAGGTAAATTAAGAAAAGCTTTGTAATATCTATAGTGAGGGTCGCTCCTGCATTTTTTATTTTGCCCATGGCTTCTTAAACCGTTCAAGAAATTTAACGAAAATTAAGAAAAAATATATCGGGTCACCTCCATGGGTCTTTATAAATCTCAATGCTAATGCAAAGCACAAGAGTGAGTTGATCGAAAGTGAAAAGACAAGTCTTACAAGTCTTTCAAGTCTCAACACAAAGCAACGTAGCCCCTGGAATTGAGTACGTCTATAGACAAGTGAGCGTTACTGATGGTTTTTCTGTTGCCATTGTAAAGAAGAATCACTTTACACAGTTTACACGGTTATCGTCGGGCAAATGACTAGCCAATCAGTTATAAGTGGCTTGGTAAAAAATATATATACTCCTAAGAGGTAAACAGATTTTATGGCATTAGCTGTGGAAGAACTCATGTCAAACAATTTACATCAACAAATTGTGCCCGTTCCTCATGAATCAATCTGCTAATTGGTAAAAACAATCTGAAATCACAAACTGAGTCTGTTCAATTGTTTTTGGGTTTATCGCAAAATGATGCGGCGGACTACATGTGATTTATAATAAACTATACCTATAGGGTCCAATTGTGATGCAAGGTATCCTATCTTTTAAGTTGGATCAAACTGCACACGGTGTGCAAATTTTATTGAAATCGGTTAAGTAGTTTAGGAGCCCATCGCGGACAAACAACGTGACACGTAATTTATATATATTAAGAAGATGAGATAGTGAATGTAAAAAGGCATGCGGTCTGCTTGATGGTAAGCGGTACCGCCGTCTTTGGACGCTTGCAGCACCAGGGGTATCGATCGCGCGTTGCCAACCCTGCAGGAATTTATTCATTCATTATTTCTGCAGGTTTGAGTGAATAATTTATTCACAATATTTTTAAAGAACTCCATGCTGTATTCTCTCTATAAATAAAGCGTTTCCGTAAAAGACGGCCAACGGTCACAAAATGCCATGTAAGAGCCATTAGTTGATGGCAATGACTAGCCTTTGTAAATGAGTCGTTAGACAGCCGCGGCAACCGCTGGGTATTATATGGAGCCTAACAACCGGTAATCACGACCGCTATTATTCTGCGTTGCGGTAAGGATAACGGCAGTTGATTTTGTTTAATCCTCGATTAATGTAGCGTGATGTTTTTACATTCATAGTGCATTTAAATAACATTTGTAAAGTAATAGCTGTGCCTTCCGCGTAACATAGTCTCTTCGGTATTCATTTTCTGGAATATCCTATTTGTTAGTCCAGTTAATAATCTATCACAGTAGCCAATTTATCAAATTCCAGTTTTTGCGTGAAAGAAGTATAGGTAATATTAGTAGGACAGTGACTATGGTAAGTGTCACCTGCAAAGTCAAGAGAGTAGTTTCAATCTCCAGTTAGTATATTTAGTTTTCAGGACAAGTACATTTCCGGAGTTACATGATACAGATGTCTGCATATAATAATATGAATATAGAAATAAGTAAGTACGAGTATTATCTGTGGCCAGATTAGTCCTTTATCTTTTTATTTGTTGACTCCTGCTTGAACGTTCTCATTCTGGGAACCTTTGCTAATTAACCGAACTGAGCGAGACCAAAGGTCTCCAGCCAGGTACTTCTGAGGTCTAAGCAAACGCAATTGTGGAGTCGGCCCAGCGGTTATATCGTCGCTGATTCGCGAGCTAGGAGCCAAGGAACTGGGCTGGACCGGTAGCAATTTATATCTCTGCATCTGCCTAGCACTTCGACGTTACTCGAAAGTAGGAAAGTAGGAATAGCATAGTAAAATACATCTGTCATAAAATAAAACCTGACACACACTAAAGATCAGTAGATATACATATGTATGTAGCCCATGGACTCACGCCAATAGTTAATGTTTGGATGGTAGCCAATAAATCATTGTTAGTTTCAATTAAACCTCAGTTGTAACATTAATTTCAAATGTTATTCTCGAAAATACAATAACTAGTTTCATGTTAGTCAGATACACCTGCATACATATTTCACACTGTGTTAATTGAGAATAGGACTGAATATAGAGAGTGGTATGATAAGTGGGTGGTGGCGGATTAGCTACCTAACAATAGTAGCAAATGCTATGGACTCCATGCACCGCTGCCGAGTGTAAAAAACTATCCACTTATCTCAACTCAAAGTTATCAAAGGGTCCCTTGGTAGAATTTTCTATAAGGTCCATGCTTACTTAATCTGGCAAAGGGAGTGGCACAATACGAGCATGGACCAGTATTTAGATTGCAGGACCTCATATAGAGTACCAGCCTGTATTTAGACTGCAGGATTGCATATTGAGCACTGGCCTCATTAACATAGATCCCATGCTCTACATGCTGTCCTCGATCTAAATACAGAGCTTTGTTCTATACAAATGTGGTCTAATTGTATATGTATATCTAATGTAGTATAATTTATATAAATTGCAGGCCTACAAAAGAGCATGGGCCCAGATATAGATCAGAGTACCACGTAAAGAGCACAGGATAGTAAGCAGAGATTAGTTGCAATGCAAAGATTGCTAATTCAAAGCAATGAGCTTTTTGTGAACTAAAGCTGAGTTATTAATCATGGTGCAATCCTTTTTGTATGACCCAATGTGCTCAGTCTACCCTTTCTCCCTTCCCTTCTAGTATGATGTTGCACCCCTGTCAAACCATCTAGACACTAGATTTCCATATTTGCTGAAATCCGAACTAGCTACCTTCTCATGGCATAGGTTTTATGCATTTGAGTTATATTTTATTAGTTTGACCTCAAGTCCGACAAGAGGTAAGTAGTGGATGGAAGGAAAGGGGACTACAAGTTTATATAGGAATGGTGCTCTATACAGTAGACCCCTTGTAATTCAACAGATGTTTTGGAGGGCAGTAGTGGATAGCCCAAATTTTCAGACAATGGAGCACTGTCTAAGATTACATATGGTCTAGATTTTTTTTCAAAATTCTTACTCCATTGTATCATGCATTAGTGAATATTGTCCAAAATAGTATTTGTGTTAAAGTGGGTGTGTGGGGTACTACCTACACACCTCAGCCTACCGCTTCCAGGACCCTTGTGGAAAAAGTGAGGATAATGTTTGTGTATGATACATTCAACAGAGATATGCATGTCATATTACAGTCCACTGTACTAATGTATATATTAAATAATTTGGTTATTATGTGCAACATTGTGGTTGGTCAGGACTATGATTTTCATGCCTCAGCTTAGTGATTGTTAATAGGCAATTAATCCAAAAGGGTTATATGTATAGATAGACATACATTAAATATACAAACATGTACAGATTAAACTAACAAATACATGTATTTAGTCCTTGAATTCAAGATAGGGATAAAAATATATTGAGTACATGTAATTTTTTTTTGTTTTATGGCCAAATGATTTTTTTTATTCTTCAATATAAATTCTTCGTGCTTGAAATCAACCTAAACTTCTTCTAAAGTAGGTTATTATGTCATTTCCATTAATAAAACAATTCGAAAAATAATAACTACTCACCCCTGGTCCTCCAAGCTATCTTCAAGTTCTGCACATTTCACTTCTATCTTCCTCTTCCGTTCATGATCAAGTATTTCCCGGTTTGGCTGTTTATTGGAAGTGGAGTCTAATTTGGCTATATCTTCCTCCGTACGATAGTTCACAGAATCTTTAGTCTTTCGCACAGTTGCCCAGTTTCTTTGCACGTAACCATTCGTGCCAGAGCCTCGAGGCGTCGTTAATCCGATGCCATTATACATTTTACCGTCTTATCTACCTAAAAAAGAAATAAATCATATCATATTTTTTCTTTGGTAAAATTCTCGAGGCGTTTTGAAGTACCTAGTAAAACGTAGGTAGTTTAGGTATACTGAAATGAACTAACTATTTTCACCCCTAAGCTAAAATTTATGTTTAACAAGACCTACAGCAAAAATCTGATAGATCTCACCATTTACAAAAGCACCGATTTATTCGCTTTTATTTAGCACAAATAAAATTCACGTCCATCTTGGTTGGTTTTTTATTTTTTTATGAATGAATGAAGGACCGAAATGAATACCTAATGAAAGGTAATTTATTATTATCTATGAACGGGATACTAGTCTTTCAGTCACATTCTCTATATGATTTTTATATTTATACTATTTAAACTATTATTATAAAGAGGTAAAGTTTATGAACGTGTAATAATACATGTATAAACTCAATAAGGGACCTCTTGCTTGCAATGTTTTACACATAAAATTGCAAGAAAGTGACCGAAGGACAAGTATCATATCATTTAAACGTTTAACAAATAAGTGACATTGTTATTGATTGACGTAAACAATTTGTTGTTTCTTTGAAATTAGGTTAGGTATCTGTTGCGGTGTTATTTTTGTATTGCTACTGAAACATTTTCATAGAAAAAATTAATACTAGGTTATTAGAGGCCGAATTAATTGTACTATATTTTGGCAATCATGTTGGATAAAATGCTTTACAATACTGTTCTTTGTCAAACTTTTTCACCCTGCGGAAATTATTTAGTAGCCGGTAACATATATGGTCAAATCGCAATATTTGAGTAAGTTTGCCCTAAAATTCTGTGTAAGAATTATTCTTCACTATCATATTATATGTTCCTTACAAATAACCCCTTATTTCAGTCTTGACCGGGTCCTGAATCCTGTCTTAGAGTTACTCACACCCGAGTGCAACAAACCAAAACACATCCACACATTTGAGTCTGGCCATCAGATATGTAGTTTGAGTTCCACAGAAAAGTTTCTAATAGTTGGGACCGTGAATGAAATTACTGGCTGGGAATGGAAATCAGTTCTGGGTGTGAAGTTAAACAAACCTTCATGGGTCATTAGAATTCCTTCACATTCAACTATAGATCAGTCTGATGTAAATAGTCTCTGGTTGACTGATGATGAAGGGAAGCTATTTGCTGGCTGTGGAGACAATAATGTGTATGTATTCAACCTGGAAGATGGAAGACTGCTGTCCACATATAAAGGGCATACTGACTATGTACATTCAATACACGGGAAGTGAGTATACTTACAGCTAACTATACATATGAGTATACTTATATGTACTTATTATTCTTGTAATGCTTTACCTGATCCATACTAATATTGTTAATGTAAAAGTGTGTGTGGAGTAGAAAAAATTTGATGTAAATTAAGCCTGGTGGTGGACCAATAATTTTAGCAATAAAAGTAGGTCTTCAAGTATATGTATTCTACTAATGTTGTAAATGATGATGGTTGTTCCTCTATCACACACAAACTGCTGAACGGCATTGGATGAACTTGGCGCAGAGGAGATTAACACATAGAATTTGGTATATTCAGCACAAAAAAAAATTATAGGATTGTGTAGGGGTGCAACTATAGGGCAGAGCCAGTAGCAGGTATGTAAGATCATTCTTAAAACAGCAAAATTAAAACATTTTGGGACAATTAAATCTGTCTATATTTATAAGTGAAGAAAGGACATAAATAAAAATGATGCCTTTTAATCCCAATAGGAAGAACCAAGTTATATCAGCAGGCGAGGATGGAAAAGTGTTCCTGTGGGACACTAGGACCAGCAAGTCTCACAGCAAGCTGGAGCCACATAGGAATAGTAAAGTCAGCCGACCAGATGTGGGCAAGTGGATTGGTGCTGCATCACTGGGAGATGACTGGATTGTAAGGAGAATGAAATGTTATATATCTGGGCATTATAATTATTATTGCATGTGCAACGGCGATGGTATCGCCATCTGTCACGTTGGCACCTAAAATATATCTCTGGGGGAATGTGGGTGTAATAAAAAGAATTGTTTGATTGAGCTGTGGTGGATGAGTGGTTCGAGTAGCCTGCATCGCGACAATAGCAAGTTTGAATACCAATGAGTTTTTCTGAACTTAGTACAGTGATTACTCATGCCTCAAGCTTTATGGTGAAGGAAACCATCGAGAGGAAACTTGCATGCGTTTGACAAGAGCTTCAAAGGCATATTAGTCATGCTTGGGTAACGGCGATGGACTAGCCATCTGTCACGTTGGCACCTAAAATATATCTAGTGGAAAGTGGGTGTGTGGGTACGACCTATATACAACTCCGCCTACTATTTCGGCGACCCTTGTGGGAATAACATATATTAAAATTCTTAGTATACTAAGGGTACTAAGATTCTTAGGTTTATTATAATTCAGACATCCCCATAACCTTCACATATTGTTATTTTATAGTGAGACAAACATATTGAGTATGTGTTAAAAATTATTATAAAGATTTTAAGTAAAAGGATGGTAAATGGATGATTATTTGATCAAAAGATGAGTAAGATCAACTACGTCAACAGGTTTGCGGTGGCGGTCCCCGGCTTGCTCTCTACCATCTCCGCTCCTTGGACGCTGTCACAGTCTTCGACATCCCCGACCACGGTATCCACGTCTCGTTCTTTCACGATGACTGCGTAGTTGCTGGCGGTACAGCCCGACACCTATACCAGCTGTCTTATTCCGGAGAACTTAAGGTCGAACTTCCTGTGTCAGCAACCACCGTATATTCTGCTTTATTGAGGACTAGCCCTAATAAAGTTTTATCCATTGCCGGGTCCAGTCCGGAGATTGATTTATGTACTACATTTACATACAGGGATCAGGTATTGCATTTTCGTTAGTTAAGGCGACATAGTCTAGTACAGGTAGACGGCATGCTTGTTTGCCAACTCGGTGGTATAAATAAACAACAAAGATTCATGTTTTGTTATGTCATGTGTGTAAATGGATGTTTCGGATTGATCGTTGATGCTATGTCGAAAGAAATAAAAAAAATTACAAAGCAAAACATATTTTTATTTACAAGTCAATTCCATATACAAACCTTCGCAACAAAATGCATAGGCTTACAAATTTCACTCCTTTCCATCAACAGAAAACTTAACACAGAGGTAAGAAAGAATGGTATAGAAACCTTTTCTATGCCCAGCGGTTGTACACACATAAGCAGCAAAAATGTCAGAATCTCAAAAATAGCCTCGTATCTGGTCATATTTTCTAGTACACTAAAATGTATTGGTTAAGTTCGTATCAATTTGCGCGAGTGAGGTTAAATGTATCCATTACCAGCAATCGAAGCCGGTATGAACCCTTGACTACCGTCCTTCTTCTTCACATAAAACCACTCGGCGTCCACGTGTTCCAACCCCATCCCTTGCACAAGAACCACGACATCCCCCTTTTGAACTGTCAACGTCTTCTTTGACGTACTCCCTTTGTAGTCACTATTCACTATCAAAAGCGTTTGCCTCTTCACTTTACTATATTCCTTCTCGTGGATCTTATCGATGTTGGAGACAGATTTAGTTTTTAAATATAATGTGTCAAAGTCCTTTTCGGCGCAGCGATTGGGCTTGCGTTGATAGCGGCACTCGGAGCGAGATCTGCCTCGCATCTGCTCCTTTTCAGTGTCCGTTAGGTTGCCGCAGGGGTGAGGGTATATGTCCGTGCTGCTCTCCCAACACGGAGCATTCTTTAGGTTTGGTGTTCTGAAAATGAGACAATTTTGCTTTTGAACATATGAGGCGAACACGTGCTCGAGAGCTTAACGTAAGCGGTACCGCATTCTTTACCATGATGGATTCCTTCTGTGTGAGGAGCATCGACAAACTCGTCATATATTTGGCTGGCTGCCCGAAGCAATGGTAGTTGCAAGAGTAGTTCAACGATTCTAGACACTGGCACAGTCTCTATCTTCTGGGGTAGCAGGCTCGATCCCCGCACAAATATTTCATACATATCATCACGCCAAGTCCCTAACGGGGCAGGCAGAGAGAATAGAGCGCCAGTTCTCTCTAGATTTACATACCTCTTGATGAGTAGATATTCTTTATTGTGTGTGTTTTGTTTAATTACCTAACTAAATACCTGTATACGTATGTTGACAACTTCTGCCAGCTGCCTAGATTAGAAACAGTTTAATTAGTTTTTGATGTCCAGATTATTATATGTACTATCTATTTGGCAGAAACAAAAGACCTATAATTGATATTCATGGTAAATTGGCAAAATATTAACGATTTAAAAAATCCTGTCTTTTCTGCTTTACTGTCAATTATCTGTGATGTAAAACAAACCGGTCGGTTTATGGTATGTATATTTATTGGGTCTACAGTCCGTACCAACCTATTAGGCAATATCCCGAGCGGTAGACACGCGGTGTACAGCACATAGCCCTCGTCCCCGTGTGGCGTCTGGGCATACAGCCACTGCTGGTTCTTGAACACTGCGTTGACCACGGTGCCCAGGGGCAGGGGCACCTCACGCTGCGGCGCGCGCCGTGTTTCATACAACGTGCTCGGGTACGCGACCACCACCGGAATGTTGCCAGGTCTGTCGATGCTAGCCTGCCAATTGAAAAAAATGTTCAGCTTGGTTGAGAACCTAGATTAGATAAGCCTAATGTATTTTGGTCGTTTTAAACGACTTATAGATGTGACTGTCCTAAGACAGTCACATCTATAAGCCTACCTAAGGTAAACGCTATTAAATCTTCGCAGGTCTGAAGAAACGGTACATCACATTCCACAAAAACCTATACTATACTCAAATTCGATAAATAAACACTTTAAATCGTATCATAATATAATAATATGCCGTTAAATAAATGTCGTACTTCTTAATGTTATTTTTATTACAATTATGTTATGCTACGTATCCTGTAGCAAAGCAATAATTTAAATATAACATTTTTTTAATCTAAATCAGTAGGTACCTATCCAATATGTTCCCGCTATACATAGCTACCATTTTTAAAGTTATGAGTAGGTATGTAAGGTACCAAAACATAGAATGGAGAATTTTGTAAAGATTTTAGCTCACGAGAGAGAGTTTTACGATTCAAGAATGCTCAAAACATCACACTGGGATTTCCCCTACTCATATCATGGGCACATACACGTATTTTACGGTGCGGGGATCGAACATTACTCAAACATGGTAAATAGAAATCTTTGAACATAGACGTACCTTAGCACGGTAAGACAATGTTTAAGTCAACAGACCATCTGAACAAGAAAGCGCAAAAAGTAGTAACCACCCACTTAAATTGCTACTTTTCTTCTATATCTTCACACTCAGACAAGGGTTATTTCGACTCTTATTTCCACAAGAAAATTAAACTCAATGACATTAAGCACGTGAGCTTAAAATTCGACGCATTAAAAGGGGTGCAACATCGGATCAATTTCCAGCCAGTACAACGAAATTGGTGCGGATAATCAGTCCCAGAACACCCAAACCATTAAGGCTTCAAAAATATTTCGAAAATGACGTACCTACAATTTATGTTGTCCAATTTTGCGCCAATTTCGCGGCGAGTGTGGCTCAGCTCAAGATAAGGCACAGAAAGCCGAACGTATACCATAATGTCATAATAACATCGCAGAAATGAATAATGATCGGGATTTACAGGTGCTTTTAAAATTCTTTTGTAAGCGTATCCGTTAACATTGGCTGCAATGTATTTTGGACCAAGACCAATTACTCTTTCCTTTAATTAAAACTGTTTATTATTTTTCCTGTTAGGGACTTTGGTGTTTTGGTTATTAAATAAGTTCTAGCTGTGTCCGTGACTTCGCACGTCTCCGTTAAAATAACGCGATACTATCATATTTATTATTTACTATCATATTAATTATTACTATATAATTCATTATTATATAATCCTCAGCCAGCCGCTAAAACAGCCGTGGTGGCCGAGTGGTTCGAGCAGTTGCCTGCGACGCAAAGGTCGCAAGTTCGAATCCCGACTGTACCAATGAGTTTTTCTGAACTTAAGTACAGTGATTAGTCACACCAAGAGCTGAACGGTGAAGGAAAACATCGAGAGGAAACCTGCATATGTCTGAGAAGAAATTCAAAGGCGTATGTATAGTCGTGCTGGAGTAACGGCGATGGACTCGCCATCTGTCACGTTGGCACCTATTATACCTCTGGCGGAAAGTGGGTGTGTGGGTATTACCTATACACCTCTGCCTACCCCTTCGGGGACCCTTGTGGGAACGCGTGAGGATATTTATAATCCTAAAGTTTCTTGCAGCGGCATCGAGAGCGCCCTTGTTGTTGCAGGCCTCTAAAAGCGGCGGAACTGCATAACGGCAGACGTGTATATTAGTAGCCTTATTAATACATACATACATACATATAATCACGCCTCTTTCCCGTAGGGGAAGGCAGAGACCACTTCTTTCCACTTGCTACGATTCTAACATACTTATTTGTGGTTTTGAAAAAATTCTCAGAATTAGTGCCATATATTTTTTTTTAATTTGATGTTTTTTTTACTGTAATTATCTCCTACATAGGTGGCTAAAGTTTAAGCTCTACACTTAGACATTTTTCATTTATGCTTATTTTAAATAGGTTCTATATATGTTTTTATAAAATTATACATACGTACCTCGCTTAGGAAACTATCCAAATCTTTGATGTCGTATCCAAATTTATCGTCTTTCTTAGTCCGCTTCTTCCTCCTGTGGCGATGCCTGTGCCTCCTCCTGGCATTCTCTTCGGTCCCACTAGTGTCTGAGCAACTGCCCTGTCCGTTCACAAATTGTTCACACGCACTCTTAAACCTAAGTTTGTGATAATACTCGTTGCGACCCACGACCCTCTCCCTCACATCCCTAGACTTGCACTTTCTAAAACGTTCATTTTCATTTAATGTTTGGTTGAAGCGTTGATTGCTAACACTGCTGATTGTGTAATTCAGTTTTTCTTCGTTTTTCAGCTTCTCCGTGGGTAGTTTTGTGTTTTCCTTAAGAACCCACGTGAGAGATATCTTGGACTTGTGACGATTGGCCAACGGCGTCGAGTGCCACAAACCCATATCTTTTATCTCAGTGTACTCTGCTGCCGACTCGTGGCTGTCATCTGCCCGTGTTGTGATCTTGCAGTCCGCCAGCAGGTCTAGCTCTACGCACTGTGCCACATTCACCTGCATGTAACAGTTAATTCATTCAATTGCAGTCATTAATTAAGTCAGTTGCTTAATAATGTTATAAATATGAAAATTACCGTATTACTCAATTCGCGTAGTCCGTCGTGCGCATTACCGGCGGCATCATTCTCGCTGTAGGGCGGCGGTAACTCTTTGAATGAGATCTCTGGAAAATAATGGATTAAATTAACAATCGGTCGTAACTCCCGGGCAGCGCATGCGATTAATAACATGATTTATACCACAGTCAGCTGAGCGAATTATTGGGCATAGCCGTCATAACAAAGGGAGTGGGCGCGAAACAATGCCTTAGCTGCCACTAGCCGGGGGATGCGCGTGCGCACCGGTCCGCGGCCGACGGCTCCCGGGGCCCGGCGCGCTCTCTCGCGCGCTCGCTCGCCACTGACCATCGATCCACTATCGGTATCTCCCTCCTCTCTAATCTCACCATATTCTCATAACGAACGCGCCCATACAACTGTTCGACGCCTCGGGATACAATTCGCAGCGTAGTTAATGTATGAGACTAGCTCGTTAATTATTATGAAACGCCGAAGTATATGCTCACAATAACGTGAGCAAAAATAACTTTAATATCATATATATCATGTTTTATGTATGCATAATGTATAATAATAGTTCCAACCGAATTGAGCTTGTCAAAATCAGCAAAGCCTGTGTACTATGGGAACTGGAAAACGATAAACATACGTATAAATATTAATAAAAATAATAAGATATCCTCACGCCTTCCCAGAAGCGACACTTCGGGGTCCCCTCGGGGGACCGGGGGGCCAGAGGTGTATCGGTAATACACTAACGCCCCCTTTCCGTCAGAGATATATTTTAGGTACTAACGTGACAGGGCGAGTCCGTCGCCGTTACTCAAGCACGACTATTAATTCACCTTTAATTTCTTCTCAAACATATGCAGGTTTCCTCTCGATGTTTCCCTTCACCGTTAAGTGGTGTGATTAATCACTGTACTTAAGTTCAGAAAAACTCATTGATACAGTCGGTATTCGAACTTGCTATCTTTGTGTTACTCCAACCACTCAGCTACTACGGCTCTTCATGTGTATTGTTTTATGTTATCATGTACTTAGGGGTGATGAGTAAATTGTCCAGTCACGAGTGCCTAAGTGCGAGGTGCTAAGTGTCCAGCAAAGCACTCCGTGTTCTCTTCTCAAGCCTCTTATTGTTTCAACGCGGCTCATATTCACGCACCTGTGTTTGTCTTGACATCATTATTTCGGTGTAATGATTGCTACCATGTTGTCAATGGTATCTTACCATAGACATAGATTTCAACGTGTATCTTACAAAGAAATGTATACTAATATTATGAAAGCAGCGTTTGTTTGTTTAAACGCCCCAATCTAGGTACTAACAATCCGAGTAGAAAATGTGTTTTTGAATTAGAAAGCTAAAAATTAAAGGTCATGTCTGTCTAGTCATAATTAAGTTTGATGCGGATGAAACCGTGGAGTACTGCTAGTACGGCCATTAAACATCTCGTTCAAAAGGACATTAAGTGGCTTTGTATAAATTATGGTACGTAACAATGTATGACGGGTACTAGAATGGTAGTAAGCATACCTAATATATATTTCAGGTTAATTTTCCCATCGTTTATGTGACATAAAAAGCATTCTGGCCAAAATTTTGTGTTATTGCCCCTATTTGGGGATTGAGTAAAGATAATTAATTATAATATGTTCTGAATAAACCTCATTGGCTTCGGTAATCAAACTTTTTCAACTCTCTTTAACCCTCTAAATCAATAATTTTGGGAAGACCCCCAAAAATTTTTGCTTTTCTAACTTACTTAGAAACACGACGAGAAACACGCTAATCTAAAGAACTGCAAATAAAAATGATTTTTGCATCAGATGGCGCGATTAAGGCTTCATACAACCATTTGTACCATCATTGTACCATCATTCGACCGACGGCCGTCTGGTCTAGTGGTTAGAGCTCCTGACTGCGAAACTTGAGGTCGCGGGTTCGAATCCCGCTGGTTCTGGTCTTGGATGTCCTATGTCCCATTTATGTATATATCTATCTATCTATATAAGTAAATATATCGTTGTCTAGTTACCATAACACAAGCTTTACTTAATTTGTGTGGAATTGTCGCGAGGTGTTTATTTATATATTATTATTATTTATTCATCCAAGGGAGTATAATCAAATTTAAAGAAGGTGAAACCGCGTGGCATGTCTAGTATACATGTCAGCTGTTTGTGAAACTTCATCCTAATGGATAAATATATAGTGGTCCCTTGTAACAAACGGACGGACTGCCATGACTAAATAACTAAAGAGGATTCAAGCATAGTGTTTAAACATTTTGTTTCCAGTTATCAACATCGACACCCACAGTCGCCGTTGATGTCCGCGAACAGCGACAATTTTACAACTTTCTTTATTTACGAACGCGACAAAACTAAATAAACTTGGGTGGCTATAAGATATTACTCGTATCTCACAAATTCCTCGGAATTGGAAAGTGCGGCCCGCGAAACTGGCGTGGTCGTTGTTCCGTCAATTTCACGGCGCTCTACCTCCGTTACCGGTATTCTTAATTATTATTGTTACATACATATGCAATGCATTGCATAATGTTTGCATCTCTTCAATTACGACATATCCTTCGTCTTCCGCTGGCTCAGCGGATGTGCCAACTTTAAACCAACTATGAGAAAACACACTATACAATTGGATTAGCACATTTATTACGCGTCAATCTATACTAATATTATAAAGCTGAAGAGTTTGTTTGTTTGTTTGTTTGAACAATTTGATGTGGCTAATCACTGTAGGTACTTAAGTTCAGAAAAATACATTGATACAGTCGGAATTCGAACTTGTGATCATGTGCCACCATGGCTTTTTCATATATGTATTATAATACATATATGAAAAAGTCTTAAGCCGTAAGAAACCTTTTGAACTCCTTGTTAAAAAAATACGACATTCGAGATTTTTTCGACGATCACGTCTCAACGAATGTGTTATTTAAAGCTTTTTACCATAAAATGCGTGAAAACTGAAGACAATGCGTGTCGCACTGCGCTATGGGAGGAATGCGCCCACACCGCGCAGGAATGCGCGTCGCGCGGATTGCTGCACGACCAACTGCCGAAATCGTGCGCACATGGGATACGCCGACACCATTGTGAATCCAATTTATTTCATTCCCCAAATCTTTCATCTTCGGAAGCAGGATGGGCTTTCACAAAATCCTACATACGATACCATAGAGGTTGAAATGTCAATAATAAATGTGACAGATGATTGAAATCACACGTCTGTCAGAAACGACTTTACATAGGTACTCGTGTCTTTGAATTTGTTCTCAAACATAAGGCGGTTTCCTATGATGGTATTCTTCGCCATAAAGATCCACAATTACTACTTGAGTTTACAAAAACTCAATTGTAAAAACAGCCGGAGTTCACACCGCTAAGACACCACGCCATCTTTAATTTGTAGATATATTCAAAATAAAACATATCGTTTATTAAATCCAGTAAATTATCTATCTCTGTGCTAAATTTCATTCAATTCCGTTCGGTAGCTTTTGCATAAAAGAGGAACAAACATGCTACAAACTTCCGCATTAATAATATTAGAAGGATCACTTGTCGTTTATTTCATTCATTACACTCATTCAACGGTTATATATATCCTCACGCCTTCCCACCAGGGTCCCCGAAGGGGTAGGTAGAGGTGTATAAATAGTACCCACACACCCACTTTCCACCAGAGATATATTTTATATTTTATTATAGTCCGTCGCCGTTACTCAAACGCGACATACATATATTTCGGTCGTACATCTGCAAAATCTATGTGTGTACCTACCGATACATTGTTACAAAGAATTCCTGTAATACATCCATCGTGATAAGTTATCCCGACGAGCCATAAATATCCCGGAACATACACCTACATCCTTGGCTCTTATCAAGGCTACATATAGACAGTATTTTTTCCAAGTCATAAAATGGTAAACAATAAAGTTTATAGCTGAAGTTTACAAACTTAACTAGCCATTAGGCCAACATGTTATTATGGAGATGGTATCGGTATCACATTAACTCCCACTACGGAATATTTTTATGAAACGCCTGCACACTTTATAGGCCATAATGTAATTATTATGAGTTATTGCATTAACGAAATAGTAATTTTAAATGTACCTTTAAGGAGGTGTTAAGCATCAAGTCATTATTCTTATTTTAGTTTTACAATCTACATATAAATATAAATATAAAAGCCGTGATGGCCGAGTGATTCGACTAGTTGCCTGCGACATAAAGATCGCAAGTTCGAATCCCGACTGTACCAATGAGTTTTTCTGAACTTAAGTACCATAATTAGTCACACCACGAGCTTTGCGATGAAGGAAAACATCTATAGGACACCTGCATACGTCTAAGAAGCAATTCAAAGGCTTTATAGTCGTGCTTGAATAACGGCGATGGACACGCCATCTGTCACGTTACCACTTATATATCTCTGGCGAAAAGTGGGTGTGTGGGTAATACCTATTCACCTCTGCCTACCCCTTCGGGGACCCTTGTAGGAAAGCATGTGCATACATACATACTCTACATATACTCATTCGTCTCTCCCTATACTTCTTGCCGGTATTGGCTAAGTACTCTTGACGCAAGTTTGCCGAAGGTGAAGGAAGAGGTGTTTAAGCACCATATTTTCTGTAAAGATTTATTTGGGTACCATAGGGACAGATGGCGAGTCAGCCGCCGTGCCTCCAGAATGCAGTATACACAGCAGGTTCTTATTATCGTAGCTTTTCTTCAATAAAACATATCCTAATGTGTTAATACAGCTAAAAATCTATCGCTGGTGCAAAATTTCACCCCATCTCGCCGTTTTGGCGTGGTTTAGTATGTTACTAAACGTGAAGTAGTATGAACAACACCCATACATCCTCACAAACGTTCGCATTCATAACTTGAGTCGGATAAAAAACCAAGAAGTATCAATGTAGGTACTCGGTATATGTTTGCACGATCTTTACCACAAGAGTCACGACTACTGCGTGACCCGAGCGTGGTATATTTTGCGAACTGACTGGAATCCTTGGAAATGGTAGGAGGGCCGATGGGAATTAAGGGTAACTGTAGGCAACCGATAATTGCACCGTGAGAACGAACCTGCTGCGCCCGCGCAGACGCACTGGCCGGTGCGTCTTTTGTATCGACGCAGTGAAAGTCAATAGAAAATATTTAAATTTCGACTCTTTTAGTCGTGCATAGGTGATTTATGATTATCATTAATTATGTAACTTTTAATTTAAAATAACGTGGTTGCCGGTTATATAGTAACTGCCTGCGCCGCAAAGATGGCAAGATCGAACCCCGGTGTACCTAACAATGAGTTTTTTTAACGTATCTATGTACAGTGATTTGTCACACCAAGATCTTTACAGTGAAGAAAAGCATCGTAAGAAAACCTGCATACGTGTACGAAATTAAAAAAGCGAGGTATGTGCCCGATAGTAGCCGTCACCTAACTAAAATTGACAACCATATCTCAGGCGTAAAGTGGCTTTTTTTACATCTCTACCTTACCACTTTGGGGGCACTTGTGGGAAGGCGTTATATATAATCAGAGAATATCTTAACTTTGTTGTATTAAGCATGGATGAAGTGAAAGAGGTGTATGATACTAGTGAAGACTGACTTTAAACTCGGTCTCTCTCTCTCAGCCTTCTCGGCGTGATAATATGCGTGTATTAAAATTCAGCTTTGAATGCGTGACCGCACTCGTTGCATAATATGGATAGTATATCAAATAATTATACAGTATGCTTTTGTTTTTTCATTTCATTCAGCTATATGGAGATATATGGACATAGATCAATTACCTCGTTAAAAAAAACTTGGAAACCCCAAGGCTTACAAATAGTACACTTAATATCAGTTCAAATGTGATTGATATTTAGTCTGCATGTAAGCATATATTTTTATTATAGAGGTGATAAACTTTAAATATTTTTGGCATTATTAAAAGGGTCTTCTGCGAACAGTACACACATTTACTAAGTGCTACACGCAACAATCAGTCGGTAGGCCATTAAACTGGCGCTTTAACATAGTAAATGCCCAAACAATCTTGAATGAAAATATTTAATCGGACGCCAGAATGTTACTTTTTTTTTAATATTGCACGTAGACGTAAGACGCTACACATACAGTCTGTTAAAATTATCGTGCTGTTGTCGTCTTGAAGTTATAGATTTGTGAACGTCATAATTAATTATGACTGCAACACGTAACATTATAACTGACTGCCAATAATGTGTACCTTCTAGGCGAATCGCCGCCTAACCCCCGTCACAAGCTAAGGGGCGGCCAACCGGTTCCGCGCGGACTATAAACAGTAGTCTATTCCAAGTTCAAGTAGCGACATCTTGTCCTTCAAGTAATAACTTTATTTTATGATATTGTCAGATAAGTGACATTTATTGTCGTGGCAAATGTAGTGGGGCATATCATAGATTAGAGTTGGGCATATTATTAATCAGTTCGAAGCATTAATCCAAGCATAGCATTCTTTTCATATTTCGTGGCCAAGTCGAGAGGGTTAAATTGCAGGCGCATTACTGCGCCGGTGTCCGCGCATCGGCCCGCGTTGCCTGCGAATAATGCACGCGCAATCATGATTCGTTGTACATTCCTACTTTTAATGGCCCCGCATTAAAAGTACAAAAGAAAGTAGAATCCTATTTAGCTATATAGATACTATCACATATTCAGCACATCTTTTGTAAAAAATAGTATAATTTGATCAAATTAATCAAAAAATGAAAAATTGGAAGCGTTATCCCAAATTATAAATATATATCTTTTTATTAATTGATGACATAAGGTTTCCAAAAAGGATAGGACTGTAATAATTCCCTCTTTTCGTGGATATATAATAATATACGTGTCAAAGTGACAGAGAGACAGCGTGTCGCGTTCTCTTTAGCCTGAGAAGTACCTGACAAAACTTATTTAATTTCAAGTTAAATTACCATGTTTACCTTCAACGTACATATCGCGTATATTTGAATCGACAATCTTCGCTCTACAGGGGACCTACTACCTAGTTTTAAATTAAGAATAAACCAATTGCATTGTATTGGAGACTATGACGGGTCGAACAGGTCAACAACAGTCCAAATTAGAGGTACTTCCAACTGACGTATGTGCACAGATTACTTCAAGTGCTTATGCAAATAAATGTGCGCGAAATCCCGCGGCCAAAATGTCATGTCACGCTAGTTACTAGAAAACTAGTTTTGTGGGATTTTTTGCCATTACTTTGCTATTTACTTTGGACGTGGTCGATCAACAATAGAAAGCGAACGGTTGGGGTCAGTAGAACGAGGAACACTTTCTTAATGTCGCAAACATCGCGAGGTGCAAAACAACGATATAAAGTGGGTGCCTAGCATTCTTGTAGTATAAAAAAACCATATGGATCTTCCGACGCGGTGAGCGAATGTCGCTTTGCAACTGACTACACACAACCATATATGCCTTAACGTATCAGCTCAAACATACAAAAATCTAAAATCAAATTAACAAATTATATCGTACAGGTAAATTGCAGTACTGATTATTGGCCATAAATAAGGGAGTTGATTGAAACCCCGGAAACGGATACCAAATGCCTCACGTATTATACCCAGTAATCGGCCACCACAGTCCTGTCATTTGAACGCGTTAATTTAATCCCCAGTGACGTATCAACTCGAGAGTAGCCCGAGGGATCCTGCCAACACCACTCTATTTCAGAGAATCGTATCGGATTACGAAGTCACGCATAGATTATCATGCAATTTGTGCCCACTGATGTGAAGTAGATTAGCCAGCCCACTACCACTGAATCGTTTGTCTGTGGTACCGTTTGATGTTACAGAACATAACGTACCCAGTGATTTTGCTTAGACTTGATAGGCGAATGAGCTTTTATTGCAACGTTATAGCACTGTAAAAGCTCAGGCTATTAACGAAATGTTGGATTAAACTCAACAAGTGCCCAAAAAGTTAATTATTACATTTGTGGTCGGGTTCAAAGGTATCATTAACAATTCGACGTAGCGATGGTATCATAAAAGCGATCATGTCGGCTGCTTTTCGGCGAACGCTTGGAATTCCTCGGCATTCGGGAAACTGATAAAAGTTACACGAAAGAGAGCCTTAAGTAGAATAATTTGAGGTGAAGAAGGAGCGTGATCCCGGATAAAAATATAAAAATTATTTATTTGCGTGGGGCGCAGCAATTAGGGGGGCGGAGCGCGTCTGCGCGGTTGACCTCCCGACCCGGCCTGCGCCCGCGTCGGCCACTCGCCCTCTCAGGTGACGAACGACGGCCTGCGGTAAGAATTCCAATATCGAAATATTTTGAGAACTTTAACCCACATCCATAATTCCACTTAAAGGTTATAACGACACCATGCCAATTTAGTTGATTACATTTGGTAATTCTTATATAAAGACTTGTTTTACCCGCGATTTCGCTTGCGTTAGTTTTGCTGTTTTCAGGATTAAAGTGTTTCGCCCGGAATACTACAGTTCCATGGGTTCTTTACTCTAGGAGTTACAATACAATTTATAAATCCCATTTTTTTTGGTAATGTAGAGATTTTTCAAGAGTATTGTGTCTGGATACAGGCTAACTAACCCTTGTATCTATTTACCACTAATAGCGTGCATAAAAAGTTTCTTGTGGATCGATTCTATAGTCATAACGAAAAAGCCACAAACAAACTCATGTTCGCATTTATGACGATAGTTAGTATTTTTTTTAATATAGCTTATCTTATCTAAATTCTAATCGCTTTGGAATAAAAGCGGTTAGTCCTTTGAAAAAAATCGGAGCATATTTTTGTGAATCTACGTATCTTTAAACATTAGCTTTTTATTTGACAAGCAGAATGTACACACGCCTAAATGAGTTACAGCGAAAATGAGATAGCGAATTATATGAAATCATTTTTTTTGGCATTCCCTAAATACCGTGCGAGCATTTTACAACTGTAGAAATATAAAGATGGACTAGCTCGTCCACCTTCTTTAGAATTAATGAATACCGGCTAAATTATATTTATAAAATAAACCTTTAATAAAAATCTAACTGACGATATATAAACCGCATCGGAATCGATTCAAGTTTAGCGTTTAGGGTTTAACGCGTTCAGACAGACATTCAGACAGAGCGACATTTAGGTCCAGATCCAGTCTAGCTTGTGAACTAGCAGGGTTATACGCCGCGGTACCCAACAAGGGGTGAACCTAAAAGCTGTTTGCCACCTAAAAAGTGCCTGGCTGGAGGACTTAATCTCAAAATATTAAAAACAAAACCTTCTCGTACTATACTACAATGTAGGCGGCAGACTCTTTTGCGCCATCAGGTGCCTCGATTTGTTCCTTTTGAGGGATAATGGTTCTACTCATAGATTAAGGATTTTTTTCGCTATGGTTCTACCTATGGCGTGTGATGATTAATTTGCTCTAACACGACCCACAATTACCGTGTGCTGCTCGTACATGTAGTTTAAATTTACTAATATTATTTGCATATAATATGGTCACGCGTTCTCATAAGGATCACTGAAGGAGTAGGTAGATGCGAATAACATACTATTTTCGCTCGATAAATATTTGGTCCTAATGGAACGGATGGCGTCTCACTTTTTCTAAACAGAACTGATCTCTCGTCTACCGTTTTATTTGTTTAGTCTGTGGATTCTATACGTCCTCTACAAATAAGGTAGCGGTGAATAAACTCGACTGGTGAACGCTTGCTTAGTCACTAAATTGGCATATTTGGACAAAGACAAATTTTGTTTGTTTAAAAATGTTATCATAGTCTCGTGAAATGAAAATCATCGATAGCCGCGGTAGTTGAGTGCCACAAAGATTGCAAGTTCCAATGCCGACTGTACCAATGTGTTTTACCGAACTTAAATACAGTGATTAGTCACACCACGAGCTTTACGGTGAAGGAAAACAACGAGAGGAGACCTGCGTGTTCGAGGAGACATTCAAAATATGTATAGTCGTGCTTGAGTAAGGGCGATTGACTCGCCATCTGTCATGCGGTCACCTAAAATATATCTCCAGTGGAAAGTGGGTGTGTTTTAATCTTTTCATATAGCCTAAAAACGATATAATGAAATAGCACCAATTATACCCAATTCGCAAGTACCTAATACCCAATTACACCCTTATATTATAAAGCTTTGCATAGCTTTCGCGCGGCTTTACACTGTACACAACAATAACGCAGTACATATTAATGGTAACACTAACACATAGTAACAGTACCGATAATTCAAATCCATTTTTATGTGGTGGAAATTATACCGATACCTGAATACGCATTTTCCACATGTGCAAGACACCTTAAAAATGTGTCCCCAATTGTTTTATAAGTACTACGCTACCCGCCACGACTAAACATGGCTGCAGTTTAGAAATAAAAGCTTATTTACGATATATTTATATGTTTATTGATATCATCATACCGGTAGGGCGTCTTACCAGTACGATCATGGCGACAGGGTAGGTAGAGTGAGTATGTAGTTTAAATACCATTCTTAAAATACTATCCCAGTGTTAATTAACACTGCATCAAAAATTTTGTTGTTTTAGAGGTTATCGTAAAAACTTAAAGACGGGGGAGGCAGGGGTGGGGGTTAATTATAGTCATAATACATCAATATTACACTAAATACACATAAGGAAAGGTAGAATCTTACTCTCTTTGAATCTGTTGAAGTATTTCTTCATGTCCGACCAGCGCAACGGCGTTTGTCCGGGAACCTCAGAACGCCAACGTCTTTAGCCAGTGATCAGGAAGGCCGTCTATATCAGGTCACTAGACAATACCCTTGGATAAGTCCTTATGTCAGAGCCACGAGCCAGGTGATCGGTAACGCGCGCGATCCACTAATGCAATGCACTGAACAGCTGCGCACGACACGGCTGGGTGCGCATGCCGGCTAACCTACCGTCCACTGCACGGCATATAGTTCATATACCCTTTTTAATTAAGTTTTTATACCTTCAGGTTCCTTATTTATTGTATCTAGCTTATGCCTGCGACTTCGCATGAATTTTGGAAAAGATATACCATTATGTACCGAAATCGCGCCTGCCGTAGATGAGCCCCGTAGATATTAGGTACGTAGAATTGCAATCTTTTTTGCAAAATGACGTCACAATGAGTGTGTTTACGATGTATCAGTATCTGTTTTATATTTTTTTATTGGTCATAATCCGTTTTATGTAGATTTTTCATTCTTAAGTCTGAACGGATAACAGTAAGGAATGGCCATAATGACAAATGTGTATTTTTTATACTTTACTTTATTGTTCAATTACTATGAATCAGAAATACTGGGTCCCTAACGAACATGATGCACGCTCAGACATCTAAATATACAAAAACATGTTGGAAGATTTACAAGCAAGTACCTTCCAAGCAATTGGCATAATACACAACGTAAACTGATTATAATTACTTAACCGTGTCTGATTCAAGGTAGAAAAGATCTAACTCAATATTTGTATAACTTTTACAGCTATACATATATCGAATAATAGTATTTACGTATCGGATAACACGCAGTATAGTAAGATAAGTAGAGACGATGGAACTCAAAGCCCACTTAGTGCAGAACCGAGCGAAGCCCAGCGGAAGTGCGCTCCACGACCGCGAACATATGTACCTCGCCGTGCGTGCGATATGCTTCACAACCCCCGCATGATTATTCCACGCCATGGACTCGCAACGAGGAATTATCTTCACTCTGTATAATTTGGCTGCACTCGCGTTGTTCTAGATTGTTGCAACCAATTCAGGGGCCTTATAGATAGTGACATCCAAGAAGACGCGCCCCACCAGTAACTACCAATCGAGGGAGCCGCGGGTTGCGGGGAGTTATTATTATATATTACCAGAGTCTATTAATTGTAGTGTGCGTGTGCACTCATAGTTAATCAGTGTGTACAGACCATACTCAAACATTAGTGGAAGGTTGCCCACTTACACTATATTTTTATTAAAGTTTTACGTGTTCGTCAACTTTATATTTTGTCAGCTTGTATTCAGGCACACAAAACCGTTCTCAAGTCTGCATCCTATACTGAACTATGTAGGAAGAGAGTTTTCCGAATACCTGTTCCCACAACTAAAACCAATTTTGCTAAGCGTTTCCCTAGAATTGCTTATTTAAATATATACAATTCTGTTCTCAATTCTGTTCTCATATACTGTAACATCAAAGAAAGCACAGTAAACCAAGCTCAAGCTATTATTAAAACATTTTTACTTAACCTTAACTATGATGAAACCGAAAACCTTCTTCATCCTTTTAGCAGTACACTTATGCACCACTCAAATCGCAATGTACAATTTTATTGTTAAGAAATGTCATCAATACCATTCTTTTTATAATATCTATATTTTACCTACATACATACATACGCCTTTCCTTTACGCAGAAATGCATTATGATTTCTTTTCTAAGCACACCGCACAACAAAATTTAATGTTTAGATTGACATACATTAAATCATACTTATTTGTCTAATTATGGAATCAGCTTGTACAAAATTACATATACATCCTTAAAAGTCGACTGATATCCAAGAAATATTACAGTAAAACTATTTGCAGTACAAAATATTTGACGTGACTTCACGGTTGCCAAAAATATGTACCAACACCTGAGACCTACACAGTTATATTGACAGATTTTGTCAATTTTGATTATTATGCTTTGTTTGATAAAATCTTGACAGATATTATGGAGAGAAAATATTCGTCATATTAGTGTAATTGCTTAAATAAATACCGTTTACCTACAGAGGTAGAGAATAACAAAACTATATTTTTGTACATTTATTGATATAGTTACAATTATGTCGGTGCAAGATGAATCTCGAATCAGCATCAGTGAAGACTCAAGGGGCAAATCAGGGGTTTCGTTCATGGAGAAACGGTTGATGTATCAAATGGTCCGCGACGGCGAGAATGTCGTACCTGATGACATTGTCGACCCCGATTACGTCACCATGGAGGACTCATTCTCTCACGCAGCCTTCAAAAGTAAAGTTCGCGTGAAGAGTGACGTAGCTGTCAGGTTATCAAAGTCAAAAACTGGCTCAGAAGGGGCCATGAAAGTATACGCTACCACCATCTCCCTTGACGACATCTATATCGACCACACACTAAACACCGAGGAGGGGCTCGTCACGGAAGACGCCGTCTTAGACATAGCTCCGTCTGCCTTTTACTTACCCAAGTCCAGCCCGATCATGTCTTATCCGCCCGAAGTATTAATTGCGCTTAAAGAAAATGATACAGTTTTCCTATTTGAGCTGCCGTGCTTCTCGTACGATAAGGGATCCGCCGATGGGACCGTAGTCGAAGAGGAAAATGAATTCTATCAGTATATAACGGTTGGGAAGGGTAGGAATAGGAAAATGGTTGCGGAAGAAACGCAGACAAAGGCATGCGTTACTCAGACCAGACACACTTTAGCTACCAGGCCGCAGAAGAAAAATGCAATCGCCTTCGCGTCTATGTGGGACATGCACGATACGTACGCGCGGCTGGCTTTAATAAAGGAAGAAGAAGAACCTGATGAAATGGTCATGTACCAATCGGCTGGACAACATTTGCTGCGGAAAAAGAAGAAGAAGGGTCCAGAGTTTTCACTGAGAAGAGGCAAAACGTTTGAAGAAATAGCCGCGACTCCAGAATTCTATGATGCAGTTCTTCTGACACAGCGTGTTCTCGCAACATCAGATTACATAGATGCTCAGAAGAGATTCCGTGGTCTCATTCAGATGGATCCACTGTCATTAGATTTGATTTATATTTACACAATGAAGCCTCTTTGGACGTTAGAATGTGAGGGCACGATCGGAAGACCAATTGCATGCATTTCTTTTAACCCTAAAAATGAGAATATATTGGCAGTTGGTCATGGGAAATTTACGTACGCCGAATACTATACCGGCCTGGTTTGTATTTGGTGCACAAAAAATCCTTGCGTGCCGGAGAGAACGTACGAATTCGAACATCCCGTGACGTCCCTCTCGTTCTCTGAGAAGAACCCCAACTGGTTGGCTTGCGGTTTTTCGAACGGTGACGTTTTAATTCTGGATATAACTTCTTACACTACAAAAATAATTGCAAAAAGTAAACGAGATACAAATCCCTGCTTCGAATCAATATGGGTGACGAGCTGGCGCGGTATTGATAAGGATAATGAATACGTAATGACTGCATGTCAAGATGGAAGAATAAACAAGTTCACCAGTACGAAGACCCACGATTTCATTTGCACACCGATGATGCGAGTATCTACCGTGGAGGGGAAGATGAAGGGCTTGCAGGTTACAAAGGCGTGTTTGAAAGTATCAGTGCCTATAACGAGGCATCCGGCCGCTCTGTGCGTGCGCTGGCACCCGAACATCGACCATGTGTACTACGTGGGAACGGATGAGGGCTGCATTCACAAATGCTCCTCCCATTACCTCAACCAACACATGGACGTGACCAGCGCGCACTCCGGGCCCGTCTACAACATTGACGTCTCACCCTTCATGCAGACGCTATACGTCACCTGCGGCGCTGACAGCGCTATACGATTATGGATAGAGGGTATGGACGATGTCATAATGACGTTGACATGTCCGGCTGCTGTGTATGGGACGGCCTTCTGTCCTATCAACGCAACGGTCCTCATTTCAATAAGTGGCAACGTGCTGTCCATTTGGGATCTTCGAAGAAAGACGCACATGCCCTGCGCGGAGTACACTTTTCCTAATTATGTAGTCCTCACATACATTAGGTTCTCAACGTCTGGAGATAACGTGTTTGTTGGCGACACGGCTGGCCGTATCCACACTTTCCACCTTGAGGACACGCCCATCCCCCCCTTCTATCAGCGCAAGATGTTGGATGAAGCAATCAAGAAGGCTCTATGTACCAGACCGCAGCTGCTGAAGCAGCTTGAAAAGTTAGTGAGGTTTAGAGGGCGCACGTAACGTATTTAAAGCTACATTTTTCTCATCTGACAAAGAAATATCATAAGTTATTACGTTGGTACAGCGCTTAGGCTGATCCTTAATAATATGAATTATAAAAGACTATCGATTTTTTTTTTTATTATACTTAAAAGTTTGTATTCGCATTTATCTGCTAAGAATCACATTATTAAAGCCTTGATTAGTGAAATGAATGCTATCAAAAACTAATTATCTTTAAATTATGTATTGTAAGTCTAGAGAGAACCGGCGCTCTCTCTACATACCTAGTTAGGAACTCCGTGTGATGATATGATGATGATGATGTAAGGCAGCGCGAGCCTTTAGCAGTCTATAAAGGGGCCTTTGGATGGCTTTAAGTTATCAAGTATATGGTATTAAGTAAATAAAAAAAAACTTCGTTATAAATGCATACATATGCAAATCCGCCTCTGGTAAGTTCGCGTGTCTTACCTGACATTTGTGATTTAGATACTCTACATCATTGGTCAATTAATAATTGCATTGTAGCCAAATACCGATATTTTATTTGTGTTTTGTTTTCAAAAGCCACGGTGTCACCTAATCGCCATTCTATTAAGTAAGCTTTGCTCATGATTCGAAGAAAAAATATTGCGGTCTAGTTTTACCTACGCTATTTTCACGCTACCAAGACAATGCTTAGCTTAGAGTCATGACATACCTACTACACTATAAAGAGCTATTGTTCTAAGATGGGCGGTATCTATCTATATAGTTCGAGCGATGAAAAATTCATTTAGATGCCTATGCTCAAATTTATTAATATTGAAGATCTACTTCTATTGTCAAGAAATATTTTGTCACGTGTAAAAACGCTCAGATAATTGTTTGTTTACATAAATAAATATGTACTTAGTCAAAAAGCCGTGGTGGCCGAGTGGATCGAGCAGACTTAAGCGAGAGCGGACTTAAGTACAGTGATTAGTCACACCACGAGCATTACGGTGAAGGAAAACATCGAGAGGAAACCTGCATATGTCTGAGAAGAAATTCAAAGGCGTATGTATAGTCGTGCTTGAGTAACGGCGATGGACTCGCCATCTGTCACGTTGGCACCTTAATATACCTCTGGCGGAAAGTGGGTGTGTGGGTATTACCTATACACCTCTGCCTACCCCTTCGGGGACCCTTGTGGGAAGGCGTGAGGATATATTATTATATTATATAGTTCTAAAAGTTTTCGATTTGTTCGCTAACAAATTTGTTGATCATCATATCCCAGTTTCATACTAGTAATTTCTTTATTTTTTAAGAATTATAAAATATAAAAATAACACAAAAAGCCGTGGTGGCTGAGTGGTCCGAGCAGTTGCAACACAAATGTTGCAAGTTCGAATCTCAATTTTACTAATGAGTGTTTCTGAACTTAAGCACAGTGATTAGTCACACCACAAGCCTGACGGCGAAGGAAAGCATCGAGAGGGAACCTGCATACAATGCATTGAGAAGAAATTCAAACGTGTATGTATAGTCGTGCTTGAGAAACGGCGAAGGACTCGCCATCTGTTACGTTGCCCCCAAAAAAATATCTCCAGCGGAAAGAAGACGTATGGGTACTACTTAAACAACTCTGCCAACCCTTTCGGTGACCATTGTGGGAAGGCATATGTTTACCACATATAATAAAACAAAAGCATTTATTTACTGAAACTATTTTTCGACGACTTCAAGATTAAATTCAGCTAAATAAATTAATGAGTAAACTTTCCATCAACGTGTAGACACGTCGCTCTAAATCAGGCTTTCCCTGCGTTATAGACAGTCAACTTATACAGGATGTTTTTGACCCAAAAGGGCCTAATCAGGACCGCATAAAAGACCTCGAAGGTTGATGTGCATCTGAGAATATTCCAATTCAATTCGCATTACGATATGCTCTGGACTGGACTTATCTCGTACGTTGCATGGTACGGCTATCGGGTTTCCATCTGCGTCGTTTACTCAATACGGCTAATCTTTTCTGTCGTGCTTCCTCGATCTGTGCCTGTGAAGGCAACTGCATCGGTAGTATGTACTCCTGGAATAAAAAAAACGCGAGATCATGAGTTGCACGTTGAAGAAATTCATATCGTTGCACTGGCAACACAAAGACGCAAACAGAGCCTACCCTACTAGAGCAAGGCGGTTTGTATAATATCACTGCGTTACTCAGAAGTTTTATAATTTACTACCGACCCACCCAGGCATCGCACGGACAGTTGCGCATATGCCTACCTACATGTCTTTTATGTAGCAGGGTAAAATCAACTTGTTGCGTAGATATGTGAATACGATTACATGTAGATGTAAGGATTATGCACATTTTAGATAAAAGCTCCCTCCCTAACCAACTATTTTCAACGAAGATCGTCAATTTCAACCAATTTACACAAAACCGCCATGAATCACTATCTATTGGTGAGTCGTTCATGGAAATCCGTTCAATGGTTCTCGAGTTTATCACGAACAGAGAGGCACAGCCGGGGACTTTGTTTCAAATCAAATCAAACCAAATAATTTTATTGCATTTAAAATTACGGAACTACCCACATCGTATTTACATAGTGATACATAATGTAATGTGCATAATATATAGTGATACATACATATCATCATGCCTTGTCCCTCACGAGGTTATCAGGGAGTACAGACCGACCCATATATGTATAGGTCTTCGCCGTGTCTTTATCTAAGTGGAATTGATTTGCCGTCGAGAAATCTTTACCTTTATAAAAACAGTTGCAGCCATCCGGATGTAGCCCTGTAGCCTGGCCTGCCTGGAGCCGGAAGTGGCCGGCAGCACCGAGATCTTTTGTGACAGTGCCCTAATGACATCCGCCGTCTGGCTCAGTCGATCTCGCAGACTCATTAAGTCCGATAACTTATATGTCGTTTCACCGTCCAATAGGCTTTGGTTGATCTGAAACGAGATTCAATTATAGAAGTCTCTTTATAACTATAATACACATAATTCAACTGGACGTGTATAATGTGACAGAACTCCTAAACGAGAATCAAACCTACGATCATACTATACTCTAACCTTCTCGTGAGTAGGACCGCTCAGCCAATGGTAAATTACCACAAGTAGGTGTGGTAAACAACGAATTAGGTAAATGAACTGTGTTGCTTACATACAAATGAGGAAAATCGTCTCAATATCTGGTACCTACGAGTACATACTAAAGATTTAATATTACGCAAGGTACCCAGAACCATACGCAAGAACCGCAAGCATTTCAAATGTTGCTTAAAACCATTAGCTAGTTACCATAAAAGAAAAAAAGCTCAAATGGTTGCTTACCAAAATATTGTTTTTAGGCTTTTTGGGTCCAACGGTATAAGCAGCAGTAAAAATCTTTCGGTACCCCAAACGTCCCGACTGTCCTACTTTAGTTGAGAGTGTTTAGCTTTTACAGTTTTGACTTGAATATTCAAGGCTATCTGTGTCGTGCGGTTTCAACAGTTTGATTTCTCTCTCGGGTCGAGATGGTATACATAGCCTAAAGTCCTCACAAACATGAATTCTAATACAAAATTAATTCGGATTCGGATCAAACCGGATTGGTAGTTGAGATTAGCTCATCCAAACAAACAAACATAGCCTTTTCATGACATTAGTTTAGATGTACCTACCGTGCAAAAAATCTCCATGACGGTCCGGGATGAGACAACCAGGTCTCTCATCTGATCATGTATTGTCACCAGTGGAGAGTCATATTCTGGCGCAAATGGTTTCCTCAAATCCACCAGGTGCTCACACCTCGCACATAGCCGTAGCTTCTTCAGTTTCTTCTCCGATTTAGCCGGTAATGATTCAGACGGGAGTAATGCTGCTTCTATAAGACGAAATATTGCAATCATATAGCTATAAGATTATAATAGAAGAAATGAAAAGAATGAAAAAAAAAACTTGTTTAAAAACGCACTTATAATCCAGGGTATGTTTTGTTATTCTAATACGTTCAGTAACTATTTCAGCATAATTTAAGTTTACTGTTATGACAGGGACTATCAACTTTCTGCTCCAGTTTGAAAGAAACCTAGATGCTGGGGTGCGATAATGTTGTACTCACTTGCTTCATCAAAGTCGATGTATTTAGCACACGCTTGGCATATGACAGTGTCACACAATTTGCACTGCTTCTTCTTGGTGAGGATCATTGAGTCGCAGGTGGTGCATTGATGCGGAGACGTGTCGCTCCTAAGTTTACTTGTCCACAACTGAAATATTATTGTATGTTTCATCACAAATATTTTAAGTTAAAAAAAAAATTGGTACAGATTAATATATAAGGGTCCCACAAGGGTCCCCGAAGGGGTAGGCAGAGGTGTATAGGTAATACCCACACACCCACTTTCTGCCAGAGGTATATTAGGTGCCAACGTGACAGATGGCGAGTCCATCGCCGTTACTCAAGCACGACTATACATACGCCTTTGAATTTCTTCTCAGACGTATGCAGGTTTCCTTTCGATGTTTTCTTTCACCGTAAAGCTCGTGGTGTGACTAATCACTGTACTTAAGTTCAGAAAAACTCATTGGTACAGTTGGGATTCGAACTTGCGACCTTTGCGTCGCAGGCAACTGCTCGAACCACTCGGCCACCACGGCTATTACTGATTACCTACTCTATTTTAATTAATTTAATTGAGCTGAAATGACATGGAAAGTGCGGTACTAATGCGGCTTTTCATCCCGAAGTGCTCGGTGGAGGGGTAAATAGGACCCTACGCGATCTACTACCCACATCTCCCTCTGCCCCGCGGAAATTCTCTCTAGACTCACAGACCTCTTTCGCCTATCTTCGTCCATAAGTCCCTCTAGGACCTATATATGCTCGCCAGCTTACAATACCCTTGACTTCCTTTCTATCGTTCAATGTTCCATTAATATACTCGTATTTATTTGTTTATATTAAATAATATATTCATTGGTTGACGACTGTGGGCTGAAATCACCGTCATAGCTTACGTATCTAACAAATGGTACACGATTCCTGACGTGACGTAAGCAAAGTCGCTTCGCTTATGACGATGTTATGTTATCCATGATGCAAAAGTGACACAAAAGGTCTTCAAGCTTTTCGATGTATTTCATAGCCTGATGATGGTCAGCCAAGCGGTTGGCAATCCTGCACAGAAACCGAAAAGGAATTTCGTGCAGATCCTACACACCCGTCCACCTTTTTTTTACTACCACGTTATCAAACAAGCTTACTTACGGCCTGTCCGATGCGGAAGCGTGGTTATTGAAGGTTTAGCCTGCAGCAAAGTATCGTTCTTCGCCCTCTTCACATCCTTATGATGCTCCATACATTTCTTAGAAACTTATTCAACTTACTTTGACATTGAGACGCTCCTTCAATTTCGTTTTACAAGTCAACTGTGTCATCCTCGTGACAAGTTTATCAGTTTCCATGGCGAGTTGTTTGATCACAGCGGCCCGGTGCAACTGGAAGTCTATCATGTGGGATCGTGACGGCCCAATGACCAGTTCATCACTGACCACCTCCCAATCGGTGGGGTATATGTTGTCACTAAGGTATGTCATCACGAAGCGCTTGATGTAATGTATTATCTAGGTCACAGCCAACTGATAAAAGGCTTCTGGCGCTCTTCTGTGTCAGGCTGGAAATAAAAAAGGAAACTTAAATAATATTCTGTTTATGAAAAAAAAGAGCGAGAGCAATGGTGGTCGAGTGGTTCGAGTAGTTGCCTGCAACAAAAAGATTGCACGTTCGAATCCCGACTTTACTAATGAGTTTCCTGAACTTAAATATAGTGATTAGTCACACCAGGAGTTTAACGGCGAAGGAACAGATCGAGAGGAAAACGTATGTATAGCCTTGGTTGAAGTAACGGCGATGGACTCGCCATCTGTCACGTTGGCACCCAAAACATATATCTGGCGGAAACCGATACACGTCTGCCTACACCTTCGGGTCGAGAAGGGGTTGGAAGGTACATTAAGTGGAAAGGCCCTTTTATGAAAGGCCTTTTTAATGGTGAGGCCATTAAGGTAGAGATTTACGTCGTGATGATATGAGGTCTACCTACATGTTGCAAACTACTGAATATTGATGAAATGTGTTGTTTTACTTTATATCTACCTACTCGCTCGTTGGAGACCTAATTTGAAAAAAAACTCTCTTAACAGCAATAAGGACGTTGGGACGTTTCCTAGGGGAAAAAACATAGTATGGAATAGGTTCCATACTATGTTTTTTTTTTCTCGGCTTTATAAACAAAAGATATACCTGCATATACGTATGTAAGCCTTTCACTCACGTTTATCCTTACGGTCAAATCCTTTAAGCTTAGTGATGATTTGGCTCCATTGGCAACTAAACCTACTTCTTACGAATATTAGGAAATACGTTTAGATATACCGTGACTGTACGTAATTTCGAAAGAGCTGGGTTTTCCTTCCTGTTATTTTGGCACACAGTCGATAAAAAAAACCCGTTTTGCGAATGGCTCGTTTGGAAATGGCGAACCCATTCGACAGTGGACTTTACTGTGTATATAATAATAATAATAATAATTTACTGCGTGTGTGTAGATGAAAGAAAAATAGAAGTTCAAAATAATTTATTGTTATTTTATATTATTAAAAAACATTAGGTAGGTACCTATAATCTAAGAGAATCATTTATTATGTACCCATTTATGTAATTTATGTATACACAATTACCCGTTCAGTGATATGTGATATTGTGATATTACCAGCTCAATCAATCGATAGGACATAGGAAAGTTAGTACCTAATAAAGTTAATTAAGAAACCTTTGCAAATATATGAGTTTACGAAAGAAAAAGTGAATGAAAAGGTACCTAAGCAATCGGGGAACAGCTTGCCATGCTAATTGCCATGAACAGCATGTTAATTTCTATAAGTACCTATCATTGTTTCCGTAGGTAACTTAGTTTTTCTTTTTTAAAATAGTCTACATATATTGATATATCTACCGTATATCAAAATAAATACATCATAAATTATCGCTATATTCTGAATTCTAACTAATAGATTCGAAATCAAATGCAATAAATACAGTTGTACCGTACCTACTTACCAAATTCAGCCGTAGGTTAGGTATAGGTATATAATAGACGCTGAGTGTTTCACAAAAAAGGCTTTATATATCACGAACTTGCGATACCGCGAGACAGGACCGGCCGCCTTAACGTGTTTCCGCAGACAGAGCAGGCAAAAGGATACAACCTATGATAAATCGTGTGATTCAACATAAGGGGCCGCCCAGACAATAATTTTAGATAGATACCTAATACCTATTATTCTAAGTGTCTAAATAGGTATGTGATTTTTTTATATACAAAAGAGTGGCAAACAAGAATACGGCCCACCCGATGGAAAACGGTTACAGCTCGCGCGATAAGAGTTTGGCTTCGACCGTTATTGCGCAGAAATCAGAAATTGGGTATCAACGGGCAATTAGCGGGGTGCGGGCGGGTGTGTAGGCGCACGCGGTGCTCTGATTGGCGCTCCAGTCGTTCCCTGCCTCCCGCATCGATACGACGTACCGCGCACTCCTGTTGTACAATCACGTTCACAAGTGAATTGCTATTTTCGTTAATTGTTTATTGTTGTCGATTGTTATTATTTGTTGAGTTTGTTTGTTTAAGTTTGTCAGTTAAGTTTTTTTTTTGTTTGTATGTACCAATTTCACATGTATCTTGGAATAAATAATTTTATTAAAAAACAATTATTTAGAATTTTCATCGCTGTCTCTGTAAACTTGAAAAGGAAATAAACATTTTATATAAGTAAAATAACTATCAATAGTTTTAATAAATGAAGAAGTTTATCTATTTCGTATTATTTTCTAGCATTATTACCACTGTACATGAATTTTGACCCACTCAAATATCCAACCTGGTACATAAAAAAGGAAAAGTATTGTGTGCGTGACAGTACCCATGCGCAGTAATCCCCTCCACCCGAAGGTCAAAGCCAAACTCTCGCCGCGCGATCTGTACCACAGCCTATTTACGCATACATTACCACAGTATCACTTGCGCGTTGCCACTCTGTTTTCGGAGTTATACTGTGTTGGCAGCATAATGGTACTAATCCCTCTGCTGCCCTGAAGATTGCACACTACACAATAAACTATAAGGAAAAAACTATAGCGAATGGCACTATCTATATGTATGTAATATGTATGTATGTATGTATGTACTATTCTAAATGTAGGAAATATGAATATAATCACGCAGAATCCCTCACGCGCTAGGCGCTTATATACTTATATAAAACAGCAAGAATACAACACTATGCACATTAATTTAAAAAGATTTATTACACATAGTGGTAACTTACATTGTATCGACACAAGTCCGTGGCTGCGTTTATGGTCGATCCCTTAAACTGCCGAAATGGTATTTCCCCGTTGAGCGTAACATGTCAAACATTCATTATTAAAATGAACTCGTTTTGTAGATTCCTCTTGCGAATATGCAGGTAGTTTAAATACCGAATTGGTCAAGATTGAGAAACGGCGACAGTCTCGCCACCTGTTCTGTCGACACCTAAATCAGGCGAAAAGACGGTGCTGTTTACACCTTTGGCAAGTTGTGAATGTGGCGGGCTTGCCACCGATTTTTTTTAAATTAATTTTATTGTTAGGTACATAGGTGCAATAGAAAAAAGCAGTTTATTCTTAACCATAATATATTATAGCTCTTACTTAACAACTAAAGTATAATAAATAAAAATAATGCAAAATAGCATTTTCTTAAGACCAATAATAATTAACGTAGGTGCTATACACTGGGATAATGTACACATATACAGAAAATAACATCATAATATATAATTTAACTTCCATTTTGGTTTGACTAGGACTTGTTAGAGAGCATTTGTAACTGGTACTCTTTCTTCAGTTCTCTTAGATTTTCTTCTAATATCGCCACCTGAGGAAATACGTGGTATACGTTACGTATATAACATTTAACCTGAATTAGTGTGCACTACCATAGCAGTAATATGTAACATCAGATTTAATAAAGGAAACAAAAAATAATGTTGTTGTTACCCTAGCAGGACTGAAAGACTGGAAAGTATCAAGGAGAATAAATTTTGTAACTTAAATTAAAATCTTTTATTATCTACCTTTATATTATTAGAAAGACCTATGGAATAAAATACAGTTGCAAGCGGGCCGCGTTCGTTTGCCATCTTAGTGGTATAAGAAAAACACCCTTTTTGCTTTGACAATATTCTATTGAACACTTACCTCCTCAAAGCGTAGCTCCCTCCTGGCCTCCTGAATATAACCTCTAATGATGTTCATTTGTTCAAGTAGGGGGTTATCGTCGTCGACGATATTTTCCGTCCTGCTCGCACTGGAGCCGGCGAACTCCTCTACTCTTTCCCTCTCTCGCTCCATCCTCTGCCGCTCCATCTGTATCTGTCTCTGCGCACGTTCGTAGCGCTGTCTGCGGACATCTTCTATTTGCGCTTCCGTCGGCAGCATGCGGAGAGAAAGAAGCTCCTCCTATGATAGTGGTGATAAGTCTTGGATTAAAATAATATTGTAAGTATAATTACCATGGATGGATGGAGGAATGGATGTGTCATTCATATGAAGGGAGTTTCACAGTTAACTTTTGTAGAAGTTCCAGTAGTAGTGGTGGGTATGTTTCTTCATATGGCCTACTATATTATAATATGCTTGCAGTGCACGGCTTCACCCGCCTAAAAATCGATTCGATTGGTATAATTTTATCTCTATTTATTTTCGTAACAAAACATATGCTAAGCTAATAATCTATCCCTGTGGAAAATTTCATTCAATTCCGTTCAGCTGTTCTCACGTGAATGAGTAGTAACAAACACCCATACATACTCATAACCTATCGCATTTAAAATACAATTAGGTTATGATTAGGTTATTAAAGTTTGTAAAGTGTGAAAATAAGTGTGTAAAGTGTAAAGGGGAACGAACACTCCCCTTCCACGCGAAATCTCCTAAACGGAATTTTGACAAGAGACAGATTTTACTAAGACTGAGGAGCATGTTGTATTCTCGAAAAACTATGGCTAGTGGTCTAAACACAGAGATGTGATGTGATCTTTGTACCTTGATGTAATGTGCAGCAGCCTGTCTGATAGCGGCGTGCAGCTTGGCCTGCCTAGTGTTGGGGGCGGCGGTCAGGGTGAATATCTGCTTGCTCAGGAGGTCGATGCCCTCGGCCAACTTTCCGATGCGCCCGCGCATAGCGTTCACATCGGACAGATTGTAGGTTGTTTCGCCATCGAATAGACTCTGGCACATCTATTTTAAGTGTATACAGGAAAATATGGATTAGGAGTTGAGACTAGTGTCAATGTGCATCCGGGGAATGGATTCTGCCTATATTCCTTATCTATGTATGTAGTATAAAAATGGCTTATTTGTTTCGCCGTTTCTTCTCCTGGCAGGTATTTTTCTTGGAAACGGTTGTAACTTTAGTTTTTATTAAGTATATGACGTGCAATAAGTGTTCTCTGTGTCCCTTACGTTGAATAAAATATTTTGATTTTGGCTCTTGATATCCTCCATCATTGATTTTAATTTATAATAAGAAAAATTATATCTTATTGGATGATACTATCAGCAGCAATAAATGTTGGAATGTCACCAAATTTACCTTCTCATACATAGCAACAGCAGGCTTTGCCTGGTCCATGAGGCTCCTCATCTCTCCATAAGCAGTCATGAGCACAGTCTTAGCATTCCTGCTCTCCTGCACCTGCTTTCTCAGCTCTACAAGGTTGTAGCAGTGCTCACACAGTCTGAGACCATTCTTTTCTGACACCTCTTCACTTTCTGTGGCTTGTGGGGCTGATGGATCTACTATTGTTCCTAAAATTATATAGTTATGTAATTATATCCTAATAGTATGTAACATAACACATTATGATCATTTTGCTAGTGATCTATTTCCTCTGCCTACCCCGTGAGACTCAGTGTGATGATATGTATATTTTAATCTCAACAGATTATTTTCTTGCAGTTTGCATAAAGGAATATGTTGTATGAGACATTTCACTCTTAACATTACTAATCACAGAACACCAATTTCCCTTTATCTTACTTTAAAGAGTAAAGCAAATATGATGTATACTTACTAGCTATATTCAAATCTAAGAATACGGAGCAGTCCTGGCACAGAATGGAGCCACAAAGCCTGCAATGGTGTTTCCTTCGTGTCAAGTTGAATGCTTTTGCACAGTTTGGACAGAGCTTTACTGAAGATCCATCTAACCAAGGAACTACCTGAAATTTATTTATTCAATCATAATGTACACCAACAATACACATGTAAAACATTCAAGTACATTTAATCATAAAAATAAAGTCCTGATATGTGTATCAATGACAGGTATACACACTTTTGAACTGCTACATATATGTTTGATAGCAAGTAGAGCATATTGTATCAAAAGTGATATATCTAGTCTAGTCTAGTTATTTTGGTATGTATGGTATCTATATTCATATGTGAAGAAGAAGATATTCATATGCATGTATTAAAAAGCAGTTATTTAAATATTACAAACAGACACTCCAATTTTATTTATATGTATTAATAAGTGTCTATCTTAAGGGTAAAAGTGCCTTGATAGGGACTGACAGCATAAATGAAACATGTAATGTAAGCATGAGGAATGGAATAAGGAAACACATGTTTTTTTTTTTTACTTAAAATAGTATTCTTTCTGTTCTCACCCCTATATAAGCTTTTAGGATAATTCCCCAATACAAGGAGGTTGGCAAGATCCCAGCTAATTGTAACTTACGTCTTGTTCATGCTGTTTCCTCTGACTCGGCTCCGTAGGCATGTTACAAATAAGCTTGTCCAACCTGATTAACAATTTGTTTGTCTCTGTAGCATATCTCTCCAGGCGCGCCGACCGCACGCCTTTGAAGTAGTCACTCGAGCTTCGCGAAACGCCCACCACTTGTTCCTCGTGTGTGTAATATGTCTCTTGATCATTATATTTACGTGAGTTCGTTTGGGCGTAGCTTTGACTCTGTTTTGGTAGCAAACCGAACGCACTTCCTATAACATGTCAAAAAGTCAACAGTGATCGAAAATGTTAACTTAATAGGTATATATTGTCTTACCGAATATATCCTTAAGAGACTTTAAGACATCCTGGTCTTCAGAGTGAAGATTTTCGAAGTGACTCGTAAGCTGGGATGCTGATTTTAAATCTGCCTTACATATAGGACATAAGAAACCCTCTAATATCTGCTCCTCGTTAGCTGCAGCCATTGTTTTTGTTAAGAAAACATTTTCTTTGCAGTTAAGTAGCTTTATTTGGAAGTCGAATTATTATCAGATTGAGTTTGTTGCCTGCAATGCAGCGCTTGCTTGTTTCGATTCTTTGACACTTGACAGACAAACCTGACAGTGACACTAGAGTGAGGTGTATAAGTAAAAGACTACGATTGAACATGATTTAAGTAACAAATTTTTGGTTATAGCTATTGATTGAATCCGTGGATGCAATTTTTTTTCCTGTGACAAAGACAGAATCCTCGAATTGGTCCCTTATATTCTCCCAAGACGTTAATTAGCACTCCTCCGATTTATTATTTGTTGGTATAAATTCTAGATAAGTATGATGTATAAGCTAAGCATTATAATACATTATTATTGTTTTTAATAAGTGTGTATAACAAAGTTACTTATGATTCAATATTGGCGTTGAAAAAAAAAAAAAAAAAAAACGAAGACATATTTTTTTCCCAATTGTTAGTAGACAATAGAACTTGATATCTGTGGTTCCGATAAATAGGCAAAATCAAACACTCTTTACATAACTGATTTCATATATTCAGTAACACGAGAAAACATTGTCCTCAATTCATCCAAGACCGGTGCAGTTTCAGGCCAGTCTTGTTTCTCCGCGGCTCGGATGACGGCCTGGCCGGTCAAGCGGGCGGAGGATAGCTGTTGGTCAGCTTGGACTTTGTCCTTATCTTCAGCCTCTTCCCGAGCCTTCAAACTTAGCTCAAGCAACGACTGGGCTAGCTCAATAACTTTCTTGCAAGATTCAGGGTTATTTGGCCAGTTTCCATTCTGAAAAACTCACACAGTATTACCTACTTAAATTAAAATACTTAGGTAGGTTCTTTTTTATACATATAAGGAGAAAGTGAGATCGTAAGCAGTTACCGTCGCCTATGAATGATTGCAACACTAGGTGTAAAGCTAGTGCGCTGCCAACTAATACTCTACTAGGAGGCTACTCTACATAATTAATTAAAGTAAAAAAAAAAAAATGCTCATCCAACAATTTGGTGTGGGTAGAATTCAAAACCGCGTCTACTGAAGCCAGAAACACCAGTAGTACCAGATTATGCTGGTCTTTTATCTCCAGGACTAGAAATTTCTAGCACAAAGATGGCAAATGAATCCAGCCCATTTTATGGTAAGTGGTAATCACAGTCTATGGCTTGTTTGCAACACCAGTTTATGCCTTACATTGAAACAATATATTTTTTGGAACTGGGTTATACTTTAGATACCTGAGTGAAACCCCTGTAAGCCTTTAATAGTCTCTGCGCCCTCAGTAAGTATGTGGGACTTAGGTCCGAGTACAACTGCCAAATCTCTGGCTTATTTTGGTGCACCGATGTTATTCTTCCAAATAATTCCAACACTCGTTTTCGTAATCTGGAAAATGAAATGAAATTAAATTCTAAGCGAGCAATTAACGCATTTAAAATAATTATATAATTTTTTTATTCTAAAAAATATACATGTGTTAAATTCTACTATAATTCTCCCTAATTTCTCACATATTTTGGAAGGATAAGTTATTGCACACAAAATAGAATAGCTAATGAAATATTATTTAATTTCGGGGACCCATGTGAAAAGGCGTGAGGATATATTATTATATTATTTCATAATATCTTTAACTTGAAATCTAACATTTATACCCAACACTATTGCTAGATCATCACATCACTATTGAGATTATAAGATCAAATTCTTCACCTGCCGGCACCGTTTCCGTCGGCGTCGATATTGTCCTGCACTATGGCTTGCACAAGCAAGGTTAGCAGTTCAACATCCTCAAACTTGTTCAGCAGATCGAGAATCCGATGACAGCCGCGGATTACGTCCTCGAAGTGACCCGTGTCCATACTAACTATTAGTATGTTCTCCCAGAGCTAGAGAAAACAAAAAACATATTATGATCACGTTCTTTCAGATCGATTATATCAGTACATCGGTTCTTTCGAGTGATACTCAGGCTATTGCAAAAGGCAATAGCTTTATTATAGACACACCACGAGCTTTACGGTGAAAGAAAACATCGAGAGGAAACCTGCATGCATCTGAGAAGCAATTCAAAGGCGTATGTATAGTCGGGCTTGAGTAACGGAGATGGACTCGCCATTTGTCACGTTGGCACCTAAAATATGTCTCTGGCGGAAAGTGGGTGTGTGCCTTGTGGCCTTCCTCTGCCTTTTCTTCCACACGTTTTCGCATTGTAATATTCACCTTCCAATTATCGTAGTTGAACCTCAACGACTCCATCAGGGCTCTGTAGGCCCTCTTCTTATCGCCCTGCTTCACGTACACTTTGGCCAGGTTATTCCACGCCTCGAAAGAGTTCGGTTGCAAATATGTATAGCGCCGGTACGCCTTCGCGGAAATCTCCCAGTTCTCCACCGTTAGCGCTGCGTAGCTGGTGTACAGATTTTAAGTACATTGTGTTATTACAACCGTCGTTGCAATTGTATAGCGACTAAAGTGATGGTAAACAATATTATTTGGGAATATATATATTGAGGTATATATTAGATATATATAGTTTAAGTTGATTGAAGAATGTGGACGCGGGTTCGATTCCCCGTGGCAGGACCACTATCCTGATCAAGTAATAAAAAGAAAAATGCCAAAAAAACATATCACCTGTTGGTATAGTTGTTGTTATTACTGAAATGCTGTACTAAATTATCTATACTAATATTATAAAGTGGAAAGATTTGTATGTAAGTATGTTTGTAACGAATTCAAGAATTCAGGCTCAAAAAGTACTAGACAGATTTAAATAATTCTTTCACCATTGTAAAGCTACATTCACCCTGAGTGACATACACATTTTCTTTTATAGAAAAAAATAAGTCCACCCGTGCAAACCCGGAACGGGCCGCTAGTATAATATATATAAAATTATTATAATGTAAATTGAGAAACTTACCCCAATCTCAACCAAACACCCTCTTGTATGGAGTTGATTTCAACAGACTTCTCAAAATGTGGAATGCATTCTTCATACTTCTTGTGATCATACAAGAAATTGCCCCAATGCCTTTGCGCTCTGCTGCTCTTGAAGTTCGAGAACTCCCACGCTTTCTCATACCATTTAATTTCATCTGGAATGGTAATAAATATATTAATAAAAAGATTTATAACTGAACATTTTTAAAAGAAAGTTTTCTCTCTGTTCTTTTTGTATTTGGAATATATAAATGTACCTGTAGCATCGCCCAAAAGACAGTATAGTTTCACAGTTGGATTGATGTCTATCTGTTGTTGTATTACTTCAGCCGCCTGAAAAGAATGGTCAATTGAATCCTAGCTTATTAAAATTCTACAACAAGAGGGTATTGTGGCAACTCTGCCCACGCGTCAGGGCGTCTTTGTGGGAAGGCGTGAGTATCTTTAACTTTATCTTTCTTCTGTGTGAGTGTATGTGACTGAACTCCTTAATGGCTTGTCTGATTTTGATTGATTTTTTTGTGTTCAAGTGGTTTTTGAGAATGGTTTAGATTCACAATTGGAGACGATAGGTGGCGCTGCGATCGTTCAGGAACAAATTTTTTTTACCCAAGCGAAGTTAAGCCGGACAACTAGTATAATATAATTATTTACATTAACATTAGCTAGCGAGGCAGAAAAGCGTCTGGCACAGTGGATATTGAGTGTATGAATGAAAGATAACCAAATCAGAAAGTGGATAGATGACCATACTGCAGTTACAATTCGAATCAAATCTGACCTCGATTATATAAAGCTATATTGCAATTCAGAGTCGAATAAGGCGTTACCTACATACATATCATCCCGCCGAGTCCGTAACGGGGAGGCAGAGAGTATAGTGCCAGTTCGGCCAGCGAGGCGTTACCTTGTTTGTCTTAGTCTCTGCATTCCATACAGGTGCAAATAACAATGTGCGCAAAGCAGCATACCTTGTGCCTCAACTGCAGCATAGTATAGCAGACAATGACATCCTCCCATAATTGTAGCTTTTGATACTCCTCCAGGGCTGCCTTCACCAGCCCCAGGCTGAGGTACAAGTCTGCTAGCTGCTGCCTCCAAACCCATGATGGTTGTAGACCGCTTGCCCAAAGGTATGAGAGCCTGCAAAAATGGAATTTAGTATCTCACTGGCTATAAAGGAATGGTTTTGTTGGAGACATAAATAAATTGGAACACCCTTTTTTACAAGGCAAATAAGCATGATTTCCACCTCATGGTTAGCTGTCACCATTGCGCGTTGGCAGCAGGCATCACACCCTTATTGAATTACTTCATGCTGTACTCTCTAGGAATACCAGAGCCTGAGCGTTCGCTGAGGGTAACTCCTTTGAAACCAGGCAGTTCGAAATTGGCTTGGTAGATAAAAGTCAGTGCTGACTATATTACAAAAAAATTAAGATGGTTGCCTGTAAAGTCGGTTTTACGGGCGAAGATTTTACGTGACAACGTCTTTTTATCAATTCGAAAATCAAAACATTTATTCAGATCGAAGGTTCAAATTTTTGCTAAATAAATTTGAAATTAATGAAAATTTGTAAAATAATAATTAATTAATTAATTAATTTTAAACTAATAATTTACTTAACACTATCAACATTTATCAATAGTATGACATAACCTATAAACGCATTCGGCGGGCCTCTCTCTCGTTCGGTGACTCATCGTAACGTTACCGGGCGTTACACTTTTTCATAAGTGACTCCCAGCCGCAACCTAATTTAAGATGTTGTCACGTCAAAACTGGAGCAAAAGTGAGATTATCACCATAACATATGCCCCATGATACCCTGCACATGTTTGAGAGCACATTTACTAACTGCAGGATACAAATATATTAAAACTCTTTTTTATCTTCTTCTTCTCAGCATATATGCGACCACTGCTGGACATATGCCTCTTGCATGGATTTCCAAGCTGACCTTGATGCGGCGATCCTACTCCAGGTCGGCCCTGCCGTCTTTTTAATGTCCTTAATGTGTCAAACCTTATTTATATAAAGGTCTTTATGAGGGCGAGTGCGTACTGGCACTATGACTACTCTAGATTTAGTGACAAGTATAAATATATAGGTGATTTTGTTCTTACCTGCTCATACTGGAAACTCCAGCCTTCTCATTGACAATTGTCTCACACTGAAGCATAGCTCTCTCTACTGTCCTCTTGTGGTTTGACTCTAGCTTGCACCGCACGAGTAAAGCAGAGACGCGGGTGGACCATGGGCCAGTCTTCTGAGATAACACTGTCTCTATGTATGGTTGGAGTTCCTCTGTTGCCAGATCATCCTTTGGCTGTGACTTTTGGAGGTATTGTCTATGTGGAATGATGGAAATAATATTACCATTTTTTTTTTAAATACATACATGGAAATAAAGCTGTGATGGTTGTGTTTCCAATAATTGCCTGTACTGCAGTCTACAAGTTTGACTGTACCCAAGAATTTATTCTGAACATATAACACAATATATTCATATTGTATGGTTACCAACACTGTAAGGGAAACATCGAGAAGAAGCCAGCATGTCTGAGCAGATATACAAAAACATATGTTTAGTCAAGATCGAGAACCTTTCACAAAAGAGTGTGATAATTCACATCTGCCTACTACCTTGGGGCCCTTGTGTTTGTCATATTGATGCTAGTAAAATTACACTCACACAGTCAACAAGCACAGTGTCTGCTCCAGACTGGGCAGGTCTGCCTGATTGATCTTTTCCAGATATTGTATCTTGTTGAGCCTCACATCATCATCTAACTCTATATCCTTAGGCAGGTCTGCTGTGCCATGACTCTCCTCAGCACTTGGACGAGATATGTTTGAGTCCAGTTCACTTGACAAAGCTAGTTGGGGCAGGGTGGTTTGTTGGAATTTGGTCCTTTTGCCAGGGATACCTGTGGGCACATCAATATATGTTTACTCATCACTAAAATATTTGGGTTATTTTTAAGTTTCATGTAATGGAACATTGAATCAAAAGTTTATCCACTACTTAGCTCGCTTAGGGTCCTAAAGTGGTCAAAAGACAGATAAATATCTCTATCTGCAATAATATTTTGGAACTCAAAAATATATTCAATATAAAATTAAGATCCCGTTTAAGAAGACAGTCCCTTCCATTCCAACCTTTTTGACCTCCCTATTTATCATGAGTGACACTTTTTCTTTGATCTGACCCATGCATGTTAATTTTGGTCTTCCTCCTCCTCATGTCACTGATACAAATGGAAACAGTTACCGGTAAGTTCCAACTTCAACCCAGCAGTTTCCCTCGCCTTGACCAAGTACTCCTCCACCTTCTGCACCCTGCCATAAATGAGATATGCTTGTGCTACTTCTAGACACAACAATATCCTCAGCCTTGGGCTGCTCTGTAAGCACTGCAGCTCATTTGATAGCTTGGCCATCATTATCTCCAGTTCTGAGTATAAAGTAGCACTTGTGTCTTCCAAGGCCCTTTGGTGGGCCACTTTGCTTCTGAAATGCCACCATAAGTGTAGCTAAAACATTATAAATAACATATGAAATAAGAGAAATAGGGAAAAGTATATAGTATACATAAATAACAGTATAGCATGTAATGCAAAATAAAAAAATATAATAAAATAAAATGTGCCACAAAAATAGCAGCCAACTGTGTAGGAAACATTGCCAGTAGAAGCACAGGTTTGCACTACTGAGTATTACAGAATTTCAATATGTATAGGTATTTATCACATTAAGAGCTGTATCTTAAAGGAAAAATATTTAGGGAACCTGAATGATGACTGAAACAAAACACCTATGTAAAGTTCAGCTTGAAAGATGGTTGTAAGACTCTCCATCAGTACATCAATACCTAGATATTTATCAAATAAAAAGTGGGTCTTATCATGCCACTGATTTTATCACATCCCTATAAGGAGATATGAAGATATTATAAACTATCTACCAACTAGGTAGTATACAGTAGCAAAACTTAAAAAACTTAAAGAGAGCTTACCAAATTTTGCTCAACAACATATAATGCACTAAAAACTTGCATTGAAAAGAACAATAGTTCCGGGTACAAGATATTCACATAAATAGGTTCCGAATCCTTTTGTAGATGTACATTTACATCTATTGATGCAGGCCATTCTGTACCAAAATACTCTTCCACATCCAACTTCTCTGGATGTGGATTCCAATTATAGTCACAAAATGTTAAAAAGGCCTTGACTGCCATTGAAAGAACTTCCTTAGTTGCTTCATCATCATCGTTTTGTAAAGTTTTCAACAACTCTACTAATTTCTCGGTATCAAGTCCTGTATTTATGAATCTTTCACAAAGATTTTTGTTTTCTATATGCCATTTTCCCGACCAAAGATTGTTTAATTCTGCGTCAGCTGAAAGTTTACAAGTAATTAGTAGGGAAGCAATTTAGTGGTTATCGAAAGTACCTAAGTTGATAGAACCTACCTGTACCGAGTTGTTCATCAAAATTGCACAAATATAAAATATTAAAATTATGCATCTCCATTTAAATAAAACAGATAAATAAATAGAAATAATAGCAATCAGATTTTGCAATTGGTATTTCTACTTTTGAATAGGTACATAACCTTTTAAATAAATGTTCCATCCAAGACATATCTAGCAAGTTAGCAACTGTCATGCTCACGTTTTTATGTTTTTATGTTATATTTTTTTTATTAACAGAGTTGGATTTGGAAAACACGAGTTTTTAGTTGTATTGGCGTGTGTACGGATAGGCTGTGAATAGTCTATCTCTATAGTATAGAGTTTAGGGGCTTGTCAAATACTTAATATTTATCTGTGAATATTTGTATCTGTGTAGAACAAAATGGGTGTGCTTTTAGGTTAAGTTAAAATTATGATTTCGTAAGAAAAGATAGAAAAGTGAGGAAAATGAATTATATTTATAAAATGGAAACTGTGTTAGTTACTTTAACTGCGGTCCTATGTATTATTTTAATCATAAAGCTACTTTACAAACTCCGGTAAGTGTCTGTTAGACTAATGTGAAAATCTTTCCCGCCCCGATAAATAGTGAAAATTATGTTTTACTTACAGATCAATCTTGTATTGGCGAGCTAATTGTTGGTTCTGCAACAATTATTTCTGGGTTAAATATCTTGAACGTAACAGCTGGATTTGTCCAAAATGCGAACAATACAACGGTTTCACTAAGGTAAGGTTATTTGATTCCCTACATTCGTTTTCTTTTTTACAATATCGATTAGATGATTAATGACTTACATAATAAAAATGTGTACCATATTATGTGTATATTCTTAGTCTTATAGACATTCATCATATTATAAAACTTGGCAAATTTTCAGTTTTCAATGTTTTACATTTTACGCAAAAAAAACTATGTAATTGATGTTTTATACTATTTATAGTCAGTAATTTTACATTACAAGGCCATTGAATGCCAAATGAAGCAATGTTATCTAATGTCACACCTAATTTTATATTCCATAAGACAGGCTTCCCCTTGCAAACTCATTACCTTATCAGTTTTCCACCTATCAAAATTCTAATGAAGGCAAACCTTGTACTCTTCAATTAATTATTTAAGGATGGTGATTACAACAAGCCTATAGCAGCGGCAAATGCCAGCGAGCAGGTATCTAAGACACCAAAGGTATTCCAAAAGAGTCCACCGAAGAATGGCTTGTGCAAGATGTGCAACATAAATCAACAACTGAAGGTGACTCAGCTTGCCATCTTTGTTCCTATGAATGAGAAGAATTTTGATGAAGAAATTGAGTCCTACAGGTTGGTATGACAATTGATGCTAGAGTGGGAGTACACATATATTGGTTTCAATAATATCTAAAGGTTAATGCAATCAGTGTCCTAAAATGTGCCGGCTACCATTTCTTAGATAAGTAAGATATCATGTATATACATTTTTTGTGCGGTATGTACCTCAACTTATGGCGTGTAATATTAAATACACACTCTTTAAGTATGTATGTATGTATTAAGTAACACCAAAAGAGGGGATGGGGTTAAAAAGGCTAAAAAACCATCACATGATTCATAAATTAATGATTAATTAATGGGCTAGGGCTAAAATGTTGTTCCCCTATGCTTAAAGAGGTAACTAGCAAGTTTGCCCTATAGATGAGCTAGCTCTGGCTACAGTTAGCAACTGAATGACTGCCTTAAACTCATCTAAATAACAGGTTGTGTTAGTTCCCACTTATCACTGTCCAAATATGTGTTATCATGTTTAATTGCCTCAGCAAATATGGTTTATTAACTTTGTTTGTTAAAATTGGCTACTTTTTAGTACTGATCCTTAACAGTGCACAAATTTTCTTGGATTGTATAAGCTATTCACTAAATATCAAATCTTAACATATTTAGTTCTGACAGTTACAGACAAGAGAAAATCCAACTGTTAATGCAGTAGATACACTTTTAAGTACATACATAAATACTTAAAATTACGCTACTGACCTCATAGGCAGGAACAATAGCAATAATAATAATATAGAACAATAACAACATAGGCAGGACATACTAATGCTCTACTCGAGTATTAGTTTGTCACTAGACTCAAATACCTCATTGCCTTAATGCACATACATCAGTCTGTTTATACATGCTTCCTGGTTCCAAGTACTCCTGACTTCCCTCCCTTGAGTGGTCAACCAGACACTTTCTTGTTGTCAAACTTAACTTAGTAAAAGTAACAGTAAAAGAATAGTTGCCATGTAATTTTCCCATAATAAAAATATATGAATGAATTATCTGCTGGAGCAATATTGATTGAAGATTGTAGCCTAACAGTAATTTAATGAAAAAATATATTTTCTAATATAAATTCTATAATCTGGGTAAAATTAACATAACACATAATTTTAAATTTCAGAATGCAGCTGGAAAAAGCTTATAAACTATGCAGTCCTTGCAAAAAAGTTCTCCAAATGAAGTTGCACAAAGAGAAAGAAACTCTTTTAGGTTCAAAATTATTGGAGAACAGAAGCCCAGAACATAACAGGAAAACGAAATATGAGAAACGGAACCACCTACTGAAAAACTTGATTAACAACACATCAATGTTTATTGCCGTGGTACTTCAAATAGTACTCATGGTTGAACTATACAGGAACATGATGCAAAACAAGAATTTATTTAGTACGATAAATAACATAAAGCATATATTATCTGGACTATTAGAAAGAATCTATTCTATAGTGAAGATGAAGACACTGATGACATTCCCTGTAATAGAAGATTATCTATGTGATATAAATAGCATTTTGCATGTAGACATGTTGCCAAACAGTTTAAATTTCAAATACGAGCTATTTAATAATTTAAGTATGACAACACAAAAAGCCCTTGGTGGGTTTGTATGTCTGGTACAGATCATTGGACACATTTGGAATGTGAACAGCCTGAAACATACAATAGTAATTGACTTACTGTGGTCAGTATTTGTGATTATGTCTATAGCGCATGATTCTAAGGCTATAGATCCTGTATATATGAGTCTTATAAAGGTCTGTATAACTACCAGTGATTTGTTTACTTACTGGTATCAGTCTATTGAATCCTTTTAAATATTTTTGCAGATGACAAGTGTAGTAGCAGTACTACTGATGTACGCAAAGATGAAGTCTAAGACTGCAAAGGTGTTTCCAAAGACGGCAGCTACAGCTAAACGCATGAAGAACCTAACGAATTCCAGCATGAGTGCCCTGGTAGATGACGACGACAACGTGACCCTGGACACTGATGATGATGTATCTCTCTGCAAATTTGGTGTACACAATTTCTCAGAGTCCTCTAATGAAACACTCAGCCCGTTGAATGCCAGTTTGATGAATGGCAGATCTTTCACCCCTAGGAGCGAGAGTGTATGGACTAAGCCGAAACTCAACTCCACATTTTGTGTCAACTCCATGATAAGTAAAAGTCCAAGTTCAGTCTCAGACACTATATTTGTAAAGCCTACATTCAAGAAGTATCAAAAATTGACAAAAGACGATTCAGATTCAGATCTCGATGAAAGTATTAGTTCCTTGTGTATAAGCAGCCCAAAAAAGGCGAAACAGAAAAGCAATTCCATATTTTCTTTGAGGAAATTTACGGCCACTCCTAACTTTGTCGCTCCAACGCCTATGACCCGCAATAGGCCTCTCATATCTCCTAGTAAACTGGGCCACAGTACTTCCTGGGTCGCCGGCGGCTACTGGGGCTCTGACGGCGAACGGCAGTTATTCAACATAGACGGCAGTCGGTCTTCGAGCCAGAGTTCAGGGTTTGAATCTCAGGCCTCCAGCATGAACCAACGTAACGTTTTCTCGCAGCCGCCCTCCCGCGAAGAGTCCGTGTGCGGCGAGCCAATGGTCCTCGACCGCTTCCCTAATTCAAGCTCAATGAATGGCTGCTGCCAGTCTCCCCAGAACTTCTCTCGCATCAACTCGCCCGTATTCCCTCAGATGCAATACAATGGCCACTTCCATATCCCGCAGCCTCGATTTGCCCAGCAGGCAGCAGTTCCGCAGCAGCCCAGATACGTGCCAGGCAGCATGTTCCGCGCCCCTGGTGGGCCGGGCCTGTTCCGGCTGCCGCAGGATCACCACATCGCGCCTCGCTAAAGCTCACTTGCTAGTCAGTCGTCTTGACGTTTCTAACCCTTTTGACTCTTACATATTTTTTGTCTTTTTATTCTTCGATACATTTTTTTTATGAAAAGTTCCATGAACTGCCATTATTTTAAGAAACCTTGTTAAGTTATGTCATCTTAGTTGTAAGCGGTTATTAGTTGTAATGTTTGAGACTAAACTTAGTAGTAAGACAATTTGCTGATCTCGTGTTGGTGCCAGGTGATGGCTAAATGAAAGCATTAAGAATTATTGTATTGTTACAATTTTTTATGTGGACGTCACTGTCCTTTTTCTTGAACAAAATGTGATATTGTAAAGACTAGTAAATTTTGCAAAAAGAAAAAAATGATTCTTGATGTTATCATCGTTTTGATTTTGTCATCTTAAATCGGAAACTTTTTGTGAAGCTCCTGCGAAAAAAAAAGAAAAATATGCACTTGTTTTATTTCAGTGACCTCACCAAAGCGAACTCAACAATTGTAGGAAAAGTACTAACGAATTGCGAGCCTTCCTCTCATCCCTCTGCAAGTATTGATACGGCATGGGCGGGACAAATGTCTCATCGTACAGTGAGGCTGAGTAGTCGGACACATCGGTGCAAGCCCATTCGTACTGCTTGTACTTGCGCAGCCCCCACTCGGTTACGTTTCCCTGATAGATAAAACCGATTAGATCTTGGATTCATCATGAAAACTTATTGATATGGCTAGGAGATTGTAAGACACCTTAGATTACACAAACCATAATCTTAGATACAGTACCTACAATTCTGTTTCATTACTGAACCCACAGCCAATACCGATCGATCTATATTTACGTAACGATGTTAAGTCCGTGATTATAACGTAATGTGCCTACAATATAGCACTAAATCGCAATATGAAAGACCTAATAAGTCTGTTATATATAGTTTTCCAACTTACAAAACACTTCATGAAGTCTGGTTGTGGATAAAATTGATGGGCACATCTCTTGTAGTATCGTTGGCTGGGTCCGCACAGTGGCTTTGGTAAGTGGTTATAGACCAGATCATTAGTTGTAGCGAAGTTAGGACACGAGTCGTGGCTATCGTGGCGGATTATTGCATTCACCGAACCCTGGGAAATACAATACAAAATATCGTTTTCGAATATGCCAATACATACATTACTAAGAATAAGAAGTAGAGCGCCTAACTGATTGGTATATATGTCAGTCAGTTAAAATTTTATCAGTCCTCCCATGCACGCGATCCAGCAACACTAAGCCGGGATCCGTACCCCACAGGACGTGCCCTTAGCTGTGTTGCTTAGCACAATAAAGTGGCAGGAAGCCTAAGTTTCACTATTGCCCCGTTAAGTAGCATAAGTTCCCGGAACTCACGCTACGAGAGACTATAAAAAAACAGTTACCCATTGTGGGGCTAGGACCTCTGATTATGACTTTTGTCAGAAAGGCTCTGGCCTGGACTGGTGAACACGTAACGCGCTACAAAAATTACGTACCTAAATACATAGTAAATTACTAAGATTTAGTATTGCTACAATTGTTACTATAGAAATATTTTTATCTTTCATTAACGAGAAGGCAATACCTGAAGGCTAGTTAGTTTATTCAAACGAAAGTCAGGTTGACGGGATTCCGGTTTCATTTTTTCGTAATCGATATCATCCTTCGGTGGGAAATAATAAGTACCACCCTTTGGACACTCGATTCTGTCCTCGACCCAATTCCCTAAAAGAATAAAATGAATGTTTATGTTAAGCCGTGGTGGACGAGTGGATCGAGTAGTTGCCTGCGACATTAAGATCACAAGTTCGAATCCCGACTACCAATGAGTGTTTTTTTAGCTTAAGTACAGTGCAGAGTAGTCACACCACGAGCTTTACGGTGAAGGAAAGCATCGAGAGGAAACCCGCATGCGCCTGAGAAGCAATTCAAAGGCGTATGTATAGTAATACTTGAGTAACGGCGATGGACTCGCCATCTGTAACGTTGGCACCTAATATATATCTCTGGTGAACCTGTACATGAGAAGTTGATTGTCGCTACGCTTCAATGGAAAGCAAATCAAAAGTGCAGCTGTGTCAAGTTTTCTTGTAAACGTGCGAAACAGCGAAACCTAATATTAATACTAGTTTTTGATCATATTCTGATAAACAATATATTAGTCTCTTAATGTCGTTTAAAATATTCAAAACTTACCAACAAGAACTCCATTGCCAAACACAGGAGTGGGTACCAGAGCCTTAGCTATAGCTTCAGCGCGCGTCGGCGACTTTGCTCTCGCACTTATCATTACAAGTTTTAATTATTTATTTAATTTAAACAAATTAAATAATATTATTTAAATTTAAGGATATGATTATGTACAATTCTAGAAAAACTTTGTTATTTACATTAGGTATTGACAATGTCTATGTGACAGCGTCTTTATGAATATAGATAAATCCGTAGGTATATAGGCATTCTCTCTACACTTTTATCGAACTCTAGTTGGATAAAATTGTGATTGCATCGGCAAAATAATTATACAGAATAGTCTGCCTCTTACTATATACCCTTTACATCTCAACTTTTTTTTTAGTAAACTAGTCGGTCAGGTCTAGCAAGAAAGTAAATAAAAAGCATCCAAGGCACTTGATTTAATCTAACTAAAAATACAAAAATTTATTAGTAGTTTCTCAGTTCCATAAGTACAAACATATCATCACGCAGGATCCTACTATACTAGGTACAGCCTGTTTGATATCCCTTGATTGTCTATGTGATTTTCATACAATTTTGAGTATTTTTAATACCGATTTCAAAATTTGACTTTCTTGACAATTAATAAGGTTCTCAGTTCTATAAGTATATACTTTGTAAAGCTTGTTTGATAATCTTTGTCTGTTATATGATTTTCATACAATTTTAATTATATTTTGAATACTTTAAGGAATTACTAAATTACATTTTCTATTATTTAAAAACAGGGATATTATTTTAAAGCTTTCCTTGATATTTATAATATATTATTATATATCAAGGAAAGCTTTAAATAATATCCCCAAATAATAACTTAAAACAATATTTATTACACGCTAATATTTGATAGTATTTTTTTAAGTAGCTAACACTAGCAAATGTACATACATATCATCAAACAGAGTCTCTAACATGGTAGGCAGATAATGTAGAGCATCGGTTCTATTTAGACTTACATACCTCTTTTGCTAACCCACATTCATCATTCTCTTCATACATGCTCAACGGTTTTGAGTACTCTTGACATTCCTGTCCTTGATTGTCCAATCAATTTGATGTTAGTAGTCAGAATGTCTTATTCCTCTGCCTCTTCTTGCACACCAGTAAATTTAAATTCCACTTATTCCTACCAGGAGTAACAAGCAACAGGTGCAAAAACTAAGCTATATAAAAATCAATCAGTCTCCATAGGCAATGTGATGTTTTGTTTTGGTAAAACACATAGAAGTGCAGAAAGTTGACTTTCGAGAGGGCCAGCCTGCTTCACTAAATTCTTCAAATTCTTCTGAACGTGTAAGATATCTTCATTGATCATCTCCATATTCTGTAATCAATAATTACCAGTGAGTAAGTACCTAAACATGTAAGTTAAAACCTTAATTTTGGAAACTACATCACCTCTATCATGGAAACGTAAAGATGTTTCGCATCTTTATCACTATATCGTATGAACCCGCTCACGTTAGACTCCGTGTCTGAAGGTGCAATAGATGTCATTATACTTCCACTTGTATATAGAACAAAAAATATTAACTACAAGTGATTCTAACTTCTCCAACGTCTCCAGTAGAAAAAAATTAATTAATTACTCTAGGTACTTAGCCTGAAGAAAATTCAAAATTAATTAACCAACGGCATATTATACCCTACTGCTGACAGATAACTTGACAATACAACAGCACAGAGACAAAAAAAATGTTTGTGATGTAATATGTATGACATGGATACAAGGCCCTAACTCACATGCATTAATTTATAGCATAAAGTGCTTCATTACGGTTTTCAATTTGAAATGGAATTTATCAAGAAAAGCTGCACAATACCAAATTATCGTCATCTGTGTATTGGCAACCTGTTCTGGATAAAATGATTTGTCAATCAATCGTCCAGGCAATGGACCAGAAATATATCATATACCCGTATTAGATAAAATCAGAACGATGGTATCACAATAATTAGCTGTATTATTTTTATGTATTTATTAATTTAAAAAAATTAAAGCAAACTAGGTATGTGAGGACAATAAATATAATGCTAATCTGATATTTCTAAACGAAGACATGAAATTCACAATGTCAATGTCACTCGCCCCCTGCGTTGCGGTCAGATTTGCCTGCATTGTAGAAAAACAATTTTGAATAAAACCTTTGAAATCTCTCCGGGAGTGATTTTTGTGTGAAATTTCATAAATTACTCCCAGGCATGTGTATACAGTGCTGCTGACAAAATTTTACTTCTCTTATTTAGTAAGCCTGGTGACGTCCGTCATAGAATATTGTTCTTAATGCATTTGTATTATTGATTTGCAGTTAAGGGTTAAATTTAATAGGATTGTATCCATAAAGTTTCAATTAGGTGTATTCTCTTAAAGCTATATATATTTCAATAAAGCGTATATTCTCAAAATCTTCAATAGGTTGGTAGATACTGTATGTCAATATTGCTTATAAAATGCAGTTATTATTTATTTTTTCAAAGTACCTACACATTATACCTGCTCAGGTAAAAGTACAAATTTAAGAATTTAATAACAATTCTGTGGTAGGTGAACAATATTAAATTTTGCACTTTTCTCTTTTCTCCTGAATAATATATGATTATTTCTTTAATTGTTTGAAAATAACTATCAAAATTGAAATTTTATTGTAACTGGTGTAAACTTTTAATTATAGAGGACTAAGGTGGATGAGATATTTGCAACTTGGTCTTTCTGTTGTTTTTTCATTGATAATAGTTGGTTATATACTCATAAATTCCAAGATTAAAGTGTGATACCCACTTTAAATCCCGAAGCAAATATATCAATTGTAAATTCCCAAATAATGCACATTATGTTACATCAAATACTGTAATCAATGAAAGCCCATTTTACCATATCAGTATCTCAAATGGAGCATTAAATAATTAATAATATTTTGTACATCTTTCAATTTCCAACTATCTTGATAACCTGGCTACTTAAAAAGACCTGAATCTGTAGTACTCCAATTTCCTGTCAATTAATCATAAATACATCAGTGTTTCAATACCTACACTTGCCTCAATGGCTTGCTGTATTCATTCCATTCAATCAAACAGTGACATAATAAATGAGTAAATTACAGATGAGACTAGTTGGCAATGTGATGAAAGGAATCCTTATGATCTGTGCAAGTGGAGAGGCGGCGTCAGTAGGTCGCCAACGGCGCCGGCCGGGCTGGCGTCGCGACGTCGCCGGCTAACCGCCGCCCCCGCCACTGACGCTCTAGCCAGTTACCCCTCAGATATCTCTTGTGGTGCTACTCTTAGAAAGTCTCTTTATGAGTTATATTATTTGAAAATGGAAGCTTGTGATTTGAGCTTTCAAAAGTATACTAATTTTAAAAGTTCATACAATAAGTATAAATAATAAATAGGCTGAATGCATTAAAAATAAAAAAAAAACTACTGGTTTCTTTCTAATATCAATTAAGTACATTCGAATATTTTTAATTTTTCAAAAACTATTGTGTTGTATCCAACAGCAAAATAGTGGAATATGTGTTAGATGTGATTGAAGAGTCATGTCAGAAGAACATGGCTTGAACTGTACAGAGAAAGAATCTGATGACAAGAACAATGAAGGCAATAGTGATGATGACCAAGAGAGGGACAATATTAAAGAAACTGCTGAACTGAGTGCCAATGCCACGAATGATAGTGCTATTACAGAAAACACAGATAATGAAGATGCTGGGGAGGCATATCTGTTAAGTCCCAAACAGAAACCTTCCATAACATGGAGTCTGGAAGGAGCTGAGTTCAAGGTATCATGGAACTTGCCAGATGGAGTTGCTTCGCCGGATGACTACATCGCGCTATGTTACGCAGGTCAGTACCTTCCGGGGACCGTGTTTGTTTTGAAAGAATTTGAGAACGATTTTCTGATGTATACCAGATACTAATACCCAACAATTTATAAAACAGGACCTAAAATGGTTAAAACAAGTGAAATTTACCAACATAAGTAAAGTAACTTTATTCAGCAACGATATTACATACAGACCCTAACAGGGTAGGCAGAGAGAATAAAACGTCAGTTTTCTCCAAGCTTACATACTTCTTTCGCTTCGTCCAAATTTATCAGTCTCTTCATACATGCTTGTCGGTTACGAGTCCTTCGAGACCTACTCTTGACGTTCCCATCTTTCAATCTCCGATCGATTGAATTTAGGTTTTTGGAAAGTGGTCTTCCTCTGCCTCTTGCTGCACATACTTTCGCATTCTTTATCTGTTCCGTCACCTTTCTATATGATCACATTAACGTAACGTGACTTCATCTTTACAATGGCCGCCTTATTCATGCCAGTTGTTTTCCGAATCTGTTCATTGCGGATAAAGATCTAAAATCATTACGCCGCACATTTTTCAAAGGGAACGCTGAATTAATATTATATATTTTATAGATATACCTATATAGCTTTTATGTCATTCAAATTCGAGAAATGGCGAATTCATCGCAGCATCCAAGCATGATTATAACTACTTATGTACGTCTTTTGGAATTTCCTCTGAAAACATTTTCACTATAAATGGAGGACAAGGTGAAGGAAAAAACAAGGAAGTCACAACGACTGATCATTGTACTTAAGGTCGGAAAACTCATTGGTATAGTCTGAATTCGAACTACTACTTGAACCACTCGAACACCACGGTTTAACGGTTAGATAACTTTACATTATCTCTAGACCTGTGTCCTCTACCCTATGTCTAAGTTAGCAGGCCTTGGTAACGTGGTCGTAACTGTACTCTAGCCGACACCGCGGCACCGTCGCACCGGTTCGGCCGATGCATTAATTGACAACAGGAAGCTAACGTGCAATCAAGTGCCTCTTGCTGGAAATTCATACATAACTCGTATCATATAAAATAGAACCCATTTAAAGGAAACAGTCGCTTATGAAATCTCAAAAGCTCAGTAGCTTAAGGAATTACCAAATTGTACGCGGGTTAAGCCGTTTGTCACTGCTAGTAGGATTGTACGAGGTAATTCTACGTCTTTGGAATTTTTGAGATCATCGCGTGGCAGGTATGAATACTAATGATAGTTCGGCGCAAAACCGCAACTGCATCGTAACAACACGAAGTGAGGCAGGGACGTGCTGCAACGTCGGTTATGTAAGCTCTGGGTACTCATTGCTCTGTACCTAGAGAGCCTTTCACCAATACCGTTGTGTCATTTTCTTGCTTGCTCAACTATCATTGCTGTAAATCTGTAGTCTCCCAACGGGATCCGTGACTATGACTTCACTTTTCCGTTTCGTAAGGTCTTGAAGCAGCTGACCTGAAATCCTTCTAGTTTGAACTTTGTCATCACCCTATAACAGATACAGATTTTATTTATGGATATAGGAGGTCATAATAAATACTTTATGCATTCATAGATATAGAGTAAATCTTTCGTTTACTGCTGATACGGTCTTACCACGATCCCGAAGTAATTATTTAGTCGTTATTAATTACTCATCTTTTATTTAGATGACGAAACGATATTCACGATCACGACACAAATGCTAGTGGCTCTCGAATTTCTCCTTACTTTCGCCATTTTTGTGTGTACCTACATAATGTCATTAAATTGTGCCAGGTCGCTTTCGCAATTGTACACACGTACGACTGGTTACATTGCAAAATTGTCATTGTGTATTCATTATGTTGTAGCGTGCAATACTTATACTTCGAAATCACCCTTACGTTTATGCAGTTCCACAAAATCTAATGAACAGGAAGCTGACTTGCGTTTCTTTGCATTACAATGAGTGCGATGGTCACGATTCACCATACCATAGCGGTCAAGAATTTCGTCGTTAAATTTTGGTGAATCGCAGAGAGCACGTGGTATGGCACAGGTCACCAGCCAACACACCACTAAGTTTGAATGAATGAGGCGAGAGGGCCGGCCGGTCCCCGCGCGCTCTGCCCCGCCACTTGTTTTGTGAATGAAGCCCCCACAGGCGCGTGCCGCTCGCTGCTCACGCTCGCTCAGTCGCGCCGACGACCATCGCGCAAACACGCGAGCGCATGTTTGCTTTTCAAAATTTTACATTTCGAAATTTTGAAATTGTGCGCGTTGACAGTGTTGTAGTTAATTTTGTTAAAGTTCTAAACAATAAATTGGCATAACTTTTATCAATTGTTTTCTTGTGTATAGCTGTGCCTCCAGTGATAAGTCACTGCTAAACGAGAAAACTAGCCCCTGGGAAAGCCAGCATACACCGTTTGTCGTATACGGTGAGTACATCATTAGGTTCTAATGAGTGTTTCTTCAAGGCTAGGCTGCCTAATTAATGTGACACGTAGGCTATGTAGGCACATTGAACGAAAAATACAACAGTGGGCTGTGCTGTAGGTGGGTGCCCACGTAATTGAATTTGAACTTAGTAGGTGTAGTATGGCACTTTGTCGCCTCTAATATGAATGGACATATGTTCGTCCGTCTTGCTTAGATAAGGGACAAGTGATCAACTGCTACCTTAAAATGGGAATGAGCAGTGTATGTTCCTATAACATAACAAATAGTACGTTAATAACTCGTATGATCACCAGATGCAGTTACTTAATACGTCTACGTAATCCTGTCTTAAAGAGGTACTCTACTTGTCTAACAGTTAAGTGCCTATCTAATAGTTAAGACTACTTTCTTCCCGTTTGTAAATATGATCAACTTTTGAACATAGATTATCATGCCTAGTCCCTCCGGTGGTAGGCAGAGTATAGGGTGCTAGTTCTCTCTAGACATCTTTCGTTTCATCAAATTCTTCGGTCTTTTACATTTTCGGCGGTTTCGTTTAGCCTTGTCGTTTCTGTTCTTGAGTGTTCCATCGATAAACAATTGTAGTAACAATTTTTAACACCATACCATTTATACCGTTTTTGGGTAACGTAGACAATCTGGATATTCTAATGCGTTTGAACAAATTCGAATGAGTTGTCGACCTACCTATATGTAGTCCACGAGCCCAACCAGTAGGCCCGGATCGTTACAATGATGAGAGCTCTTATGAGCAGGAAGCTATTAAGGTCGTAGAGTGACCATGGTCTAGTAGCATTACGTCGTTTGCAAAGCTATAAAATCATGCTGGTTCGGTAATGCCTCATAAAAGTTGACCGATAGCGTCTTAAACGGAATTTTGTTCTCAGTATTACTAATAAACCGTATGTAAAAACTCGTATTAGAGGCGCCAAACGCCACAATGGTTCAAATAATGTTCTAAGCGCCTCTACCTGAACCCGATTGTGGCAATTTTTTTCCAACTGCAGTTCAAATTGATGAGGTCCTATTGTTTGTGAAGCGATACTGATCGCTTAAAGTTAGCACCGTTTTGCGAACGTTTTTTTAACAGTTTAAAATATGTTTTAGATTTAAGTTTAAGCTACATATTTTCGATGATTTTATAAATAAATAAAAATATTAAATAAGAGCTATCCAAATAAGTTGAAATGACAAGTCGCACTTTCAATTCCCGTCTCGTGTTATTCCTTGTCCGTATGGTTTATTTTCTAAATTAAAAGCAAAACTAGAAAGTTAAAAGTACTTATACAAAAGTAGCTGAAACGCGGGTGACGCGTATTTTCGACATTATATTGAGAGTACTCGAAACCGACGAGCACGTTTGAAGAGACTGATGAATGTAGACGAAGCGAAAGAGGTATGTAAGTCTAGAGAGAACTGGCGCTCTATACTCTCTGCCTACCCCGTTAGGGACTTGGCGTGATGATATGTATGTATGTATTGAGACAAATAACAGATTACTTTGGTATCACTAGCGCCAAAACGGACAAGTCTTCTCTATTCTTACAAAATGTTATCCTACTCACTATTACCCAGTTGGTAAGGAAAGTTCGATGTCACCCAAGCTCGAAGATCGCAAACTCACTGTTGACTAGGGGTTAATAAAACTACCATTCATCATAGGATGCGACGGATATTGAATTGATTCGCCTCGCCTCGAAAGCTCTCGTTCATCTTAACCCATTACGCTCGTTACCACATTCGAACTTGTAGCAAATATGTATTTACTGTAATGAAAATCCCTTATTAACTTTACATTTATTCTGTTCAATTTCCAAATGGAATCGGCTATTTCTTTGTAGGGTCCTATTCTTTACTTTAAGGAATTTTCTAGAATACGGACGTATGAAGTGGGTAATAATGCGCATGCAATACCCATGGTGTTGCAAACGTTCCTGAACGGTGGTAGCCGCTTACCAGCAAGCGGACCGCATGCTAAAATACAAAAAAAATATACTAAATGCATATGGATGTATACACGGTACATATACAACAATTTTTTTTTTTTATTTTTGTCGGCCTGTCTGTTTGTTTTGGTTAATCTCTGAAACAGCTAGACCGATTTTGACTATCACTGGCAGATAGCTGATGTAAAAAGGAGTATTACTTAGGCTACTTTTATTTTAGAAACTAATCAAAATATTTTTTTTAAATTCCACGCGAACAGTCGCGGGTACAGCTAGTTATTTATAAAATCATCCACCAAATAAATGAGCCTGTATAACGGTTGCTCAATTAATTGAGTCTACATCCAAACTATCTATAGTATTTCCCCTTGTATAGAATTCAATGTTTCTTGTATACTTAACTTTTCATATATGTAAAGTGTTGTAGGTGTATATTAGCTATGACTGTTTGTGTTCTTTACGACATGAGAAAAGCTGGGTTAATGTGCGGCTTCTATTGACTAAGGTTTTGTAGAAGCTATTGGGCAAGGGCTAAACCACAAACGATGGCTATAAACCTAGAATTAACATTGTACATTGCGATAAATAACAGTTTATTTGATCTCTGTAACAACCTTAAGAGGCACAAAATTCGTTAATGCGGTCAGTTGGTAGATGACCTCTTTCTTTTGGCAATATTTCGCTATTCTCTAGCGATATATGTCGCTATTTAAATTTAGATCGCGCCATAATTGCGTACTTATCATTTCTCTTGGTAGTTTTTATTCAGTGCAATGTCTTGATAATTTAAGGCTGGTTGTAAAAAGTGCCTTTATATTTAAATAATAAATGATAAAGTATATATATAAGTTTTTAATGTATGTTATATTGATTACATATTAAAACGAATATTAAGATAATCTGCAAGAGGTGATAGATATGTAACGTAATATGATACGTACAAAGCATTGCGGAAGTACCGCTGGGTATGAATGAAAGTGCGCACTCAAAGCATGGAAATGAATTGCATACCTACTTACGTAGCAATATTGGGTGACTCACTAAGTCAGATGATAAGACGGTTTTTTATTTTACCTACGCCTTCCCACTGGAATCCCAATAGAGTGTTTGCCGTTTCTCTACTGTACATATTTCTTCTCAAACTTATGCAGGTTTTATTAAGAAAACCCCTTCATCGTAACGTGCATGGTGTGATAAATCACTGTTTCAAGAGAAATTCTTTAATTAAATATACTTATTTATTTTATTCAACTCTCTCTGCCTACCCTATTAGGGACTCTAGTGATATATTTTATTTGGGCTTCTGGTGCGATATATTTTTTGTTTTATAGAAACAGCTTCACTAATATTAGGTTACGTACACGATTATAGTGCATTTATAGATAGTAAAGAATTGATCAGAATTCACGAGAAAATCTCTCTATTTGCCTTATTATTGAAAGTGTTGATTTTCCTGAGTGGAAGGAAATTTATAATGATCACTCGAGATATTTTTCATTAGGTTAATGTAGCTTAGCTCGTTATTACCCGCTGCATCGTGTAATGAAAATATAATCCATCACGTGGACACCGACTCACCGGGACACCACTCGCCGGCGGAAATTAAATCTACACGCCCTCTTTACTGGACGTTGTGGCTTCTATTTCAAGCACTGTTTCATTTCATGGGTCTTCAACAGCAATCTATTCAATAAGTTGATATCTATTTTACGTAGCCTGTTCTATTTATCCTAAGTTATTGTTTTCATTTACGACATTTACATATCATTTCCTGAATTTAAATTATCCCAGTTTGACTCGTATCGGTTCGTATTACATCCTGTCTGACAGTATTCTCCATTCATGTTCAAAGTCGGCGTTTTTATATATTTTGGAATTAAGATTGTCACAAAAAACAATGCAAATTTAAACCGGAGACATTCTGTCTTGTAATTCAATACGTGGCACGTTCAACTGTGAAGTCAATAATTTCTTGCTGCATACATTTCATTGAACTTTGCGCTGGCGTCATTGTATTTGGTAGAATGATTCTCACGAACTTTTGTTGGAAGTGGAGGAGCCATTAGTCAAGAGGTGTATTGCGGGCAAGTGAAAGAACTCGAGAGAGCTTCTCACGAGCCGAGCAAGCCCACTAAAAACAAAGCGGTGTCCCGCTGATTCGCTTGAAACTAAGATAACGTTTGCAATTTTAATGAGATTTCTTAAAACAATGTTCGTGGCAAGAAAATACGGGTTTCAATTACTGGATTCAATTGTTAAGCACTTTTTACGGTCGCAGCTTCTTGCAATCGATGTTGTTCAATCTAACATTATTGCCATGTTGCAATTGTGTCTTCCGCCATATCGACGTTGCCGTTAAAGCAAATTACTCACTGACACATCGTAAAGAGTCTCGACACTTCACACTTAGTCCGCCGAGCTGCATTGTTTTGTTGCCGACAGAAAAACATGGAGAGAGAGGAAGCTATAAATTATGTTCGAAGTTTATACGATCGCCCGGTAATGGGCGAGGTACGCTATCGCACCACTCGCCTCTCGACGAACCACCTCAACGACCCTTCTATAAATATTCCAGACTCAAATAAGTGTTCATTGACACCAATTGTCATTGTTTATATTCAATCAAAAAACAATATAATTAAGTCTGTTTTATTTTAACTGTTATTACGGAAGTCATAAAAATCGTTTATAAAAACATTATAATACCTAATATGGACAGCACGCGGTTATTTGTGGAACCGATTATTAATATGGGCAGTAGTTAACAGTCTGTTTACTTTTAAACGGTTGGAATGGGAACAAATAAGCGGAAACCTATGCAAATGGTAACAAAAGTTCGGTTGACTTTTGAGCACTTATTAATATATGTCCCTTCCGGACCAACCCTCCGCGGAGGGTGGAACCAAAGCGGAAGTAGCATGCGTCCGCCATACCTTGGCTTCATAATTGGCGGCACGGGCTGCAGTTCCGGTTTCCTCTAGTCGTTCTTTTCTTAACGTGGGCCCGAATGTTTTTTGTTTCTACAGTTAAGAATAAAGGGCCCACAAAGCAACCCTAATGTTGATTTGGGATTGTAAGCTCCTGCGTATTTTTTTCTTTCCAAGAGAAACAGTGAGTAATTTGCAAATTATATTATGCTCATTGTCAGTTCTAAGCAGTTACAGTTATAAATAAAAAAGCCGGAACGTTATTATATTTGTGCGACTTCCGTTTAGCGTTTCTACGTCTGCGTATCTTCAGAAATAACTCGCCATTAGGATCAGAAATGTTTTCACACTATTGCTATTTGGGAATTACTCTTGACCTATTTTAGTCTACAACAATGTATGCTCTCAGCTTTCACACGTGGAAAGTCCCAGAATTTGGCACCGTCGTAGTTTCTACGTTCATAACTAATAGGGCATGTCCAAAACAGTTCTAATAGACAGTTGACGGCGCGCGCTTTGAATACAACTTGAACACAATTGCATCTATGTCCCCTTGGCGCGCCATAGACGATGGACGTAACGAGTGACACCAAGGACGATCGTGTCTAATCCGTTCAATGAAATTGCGTCTTCGGTTAGGTGCTCTGTAATTGATATAGCTAACGTGACTATGTTATATGTCAACGCAGCTTCGGCTAAGCAATTTTTTTTTATATTTCCCAGGGTATTTTCGGTGCCCTTAAAAAGGTTAGTGAAGGGTAAAGGTGCTAATGCCTGTTTATATGCACATCCGGTCGGTCAGGGTCCGTTAATTGATCCTCGTAAAAGGGATATCGTGTAGCGCGCCCCCGCAGTCCGCAGCTTCCTGTCTAGAGACATCACCCAGGACGAAACACATTACTCGTGAGCGCCTCTCACTCGAAATATGCAGCCTTATATGGCCACACATCCGATTAAACGAGGAGCTATCAACATCACCCCCGTTGAGTTTTGATATCTTTTGATCGGCAGTCATGAATCCTTATAAAACCATTGTTATTACTATCTGCGATATGTCGAGAGATATGTTTTTGCATCAGATTTGATGTTGTAGAAATGCTAATTGTCATTATTGAATGTCGTATCCCCCCTGCCGGTATTACGAATTTGTATTAACAGCAGCCAACTTAACTTGTTCTTGTTTTTGTCGTGGTCGTGGATCATTGTTTTTTGTCTGCTAATGAACGGGTTCTCTTCAATTATATTTACGGTGATTATAATTGTTTTTATTCTGCTATGTATGTACAGATATATTTTATATGACACCGATCTCCCATTTGCCCAGGAGCTACATAAGTAGTTCTTTAATCTTCAATTTTGGACATTTGCATTTGGAATTTGAACTACCTTCAAAATTTCCACTTATCTCTACTTAACATGTGCATATGTATATTCCAGCTTTTAAGCTTAAGCAACAAAAATACAATTCTATAACTAAAAACCTAACGACTAACTTCAGGAATATGAACAAATAAAATAACTACTACTACTGCTTACTTATATATTATATATTCTCACACCCGCCCACAAGGTAGGCAGAGGTGTATAGGTAGTACCCACACCGAATTTCCGCCAGAGATTTATTTAAGGTGCTAACGTGACAGATGGCGAGCCCGTCGCCGTTACTCAAGCACGACTATACATACGCCTCTGAATTTCTTCTCAGACGTATGCAGGTTTCCTGACGATGTTTTCCTTCAACTCTATAGCTCGTGGTGTGTCTCATTACTGTACTTAAGTTCAGAAAAACTCAGTTTGGATTTGAACTTGCAAGTTTTGTGTTCCAGGTAAGTACTCGAACCACTCACCACGACTCCTATTATATATTATAAAGTTTAACTATATAAACTTTACACTTGGTGTGTGAACGGTAGTGCAATTATTTAAATTATAGACCGTAAGTCCTGAGAAACACTTCTTCGTCACGATGTGTAACCAGTGTGTTCCCATGACGGGGTTTTGGACTGTGACCGCCTCACAGCCATGTTCAACCTAGCATGCAGCTCCTTCATTGTTCAAAACAATTGTGTGCTTACTCCAGACTTCACTTTAAGCTAATATTCTTGTAAGTTTACAGTACATTTATTTCCCTAATCTACATAAACCTATTGACTAGCTGAGCTTTGAACTTTAGTATTACCGAAGGCTGTTGGCTTAAGAACTGAACAATCGTTCCTAGAAACAGTACTGCGAACATCGGGTGAAGTGAATGGAAAGATCGTACTCATCGGCGGAAACAATGGGTGTTAACTTTTGTATTTAGTAGCCGCTTCTAAAGAGGATGTGAACTGATTATATATGGCTGCAACACGAGGAACGGCGCAGCTTTTACCTCTGATAGAAGCATGTTTTACATACATAAGTAACTTTTGCGAAGCGGCATTTTTTATAGCATTAAATATCTGTTTGACAATGAAAGAAGATCACAGGACATGTACTTAAACGGGCAGTATTTTTATAGAGGCTATCAGGTAGAGACGGACGTATATAGAGCTGTTCTATGTTGTGTACATAATTAATATTCTTTTTGGTAGTATTAATTTGCGAAGTATATCTGGCTAACGATAGATTCGGGCAGCGATCGTTCGCGTGTTTACTGTATGTCTGATGTGTAAACAAGCTCTCGGGTATCGGCTGATACGTGTCAGTTTGTTTTTGTTTGTAGATCTTATTGTTATCATTCACTGTTCATTCCTATATATTGTCTATAGACACGGGTGACTCCTGAATGGGTAATTCATTGTCATGTAAGTCATCTTTAAAGCCGCATGTACGGCATCCATATCTAATATGATTCTTTTTTTAAATATTGAATGGGAATATATTATTAGGCCGTCTGGTTAGATGGTATTAGTTGGCACATTGGCAAATTGTGGAGGATATCCTTAGTGTGCTGTTGTTCGCTTATCTAAAAGATGATGACGAAAAATAAAATCGTAAGGTACTGATCTTAGTCAAGCAAGATGCTGGAATCAGGTACTTTTTCTTTATAAGGAGTCGATGGCTGTTCCGGTCGGTGGTTCAGGAAGCCCACAGGATATAACAAAATTAGAATCGCAAGCCAATGAACGGTAAACCACTTGCGCCACGTCGACCGCACTTCCCATATCCGTTTATCAAAGCTCCGATAAATCATATTACACTAACAGACTACCATAAACATGATCTTGTTTGCTTTCTTACGATACTCCCTGAATAAGTCTAACCATATAGGATAATTTTTAATCTTATTCGTCATTGCAATTGGTTCGTTTGATTTGATCTTCGATATTACCTAAAATCTGAATGTTAAATTAAACACCTGCCGACTCTTGTATTTATCTCTTACTAGATCAGTCCCGCAGTATCAAAATTAAAATTGGAAAGCAGCAGTAACATTTCATTTCATTGGTAGGTTTTTTTTGGACTAAAACATAACTGTCTTCGTGCCAAATTTCATCCAATTCTATTCACTAGTTTATGCATGAAAGAAGAAGAAATATACCCACATCTATTATATTAGAATACTTAGGATAGTAGGATTTTGTTATATAATATAGTAAAAATTACGTGTACTCAATAGAATCGTTGTGATAGCTTATTAAATTTGTTAGTATTTGTATGTAACCTGATGAATTCTCAGATCGTTGAAATTGTGGTGCCGATTTATTTTCGATGTTTCTCGTCGTCCGGTGAACGGAAGTCATTATGCGTTTTCCGCCGCGCGATGTACTGGTCCCTATAAAAATATATTCATTTAATCAGCAGGCCGGGTTCACTCTCGGTTTTTCCTTTCAGGTTCTTGGCACGAATTTACATCTTTCGTACGTAGTAACCGGCGTATGCACGATATCTTTAATCGCTCATATATAGTTATATCCCCACGCCTTCCCACAAGGGTCCCCGAAGGGGTAGGCAGAGGTGTATAGGTAATACCCACACACCCACTTTCCGCCAGAGGTATATTAGGTGCCAAAGTGACAGATGGCGAGTCCATCGCCGTTACTCAAGCACGACTATACATACGCCTTTGAATTTCTTCTCAGACGTATGCAAGTTTCCTCTCGATGTTTTCCTTCACCGTAAAGCTCGTGGTGTATCTAATCACTGTAGTTAAGTTCAGAAAAACTTATTGGTACAGTCGGGATTCGAACTTGCGATCTTTGTGTCGCAGGCAACTGCTCGAACCACTGCGCCAGCCACCATGGCTTTTTTCGCTCAATATTGCTTTAAAGGCTAATTTTGTATTTGATCCAAGTATATTCTCATTTCGAACGTGTCTGCAGAGAGCAGGATCAGGGCGGCCCCTTGAATATCCGTGGGGGCATGCAACAAATATTAGCTCTACAAATGTTTGCCTAGTACAAAAAGCACGTTCATCTCTGACTACTGCGTGCGGCTTAGTCGGCGGCGTAGGCAATACCCTGTCTGTTTATGGGTGAGATAACGTACAATGTTTGAACAAAACAAATCATGTTTGCTTACTTTATGTACTAAGGAGGGCTGGCACGGATCACTAGCGCTCAGATGTATGCGTCCTCACGTTCTATTTGCATTACCTTGTCGATATATGAACATGCGAATTGTCCATAACTATCCTTGTTTATAACATTCTCAGGTGGATTGCCATCGTCTATCCTTCCAAGTTGTTTAATATAGTTGCCAGCGCCGCGATGCATATCAATAGTGTTAGCGACAAAGAGAAATGTAGAATAGAAATGTTCTCTAATATAATATTCGCTTAAAATATTCATGAGTATCTAACAGCGGCCGTGCCTTATCTCCGATTAAAGCCATTAAAGGTCTAAATAAAATCTTTGGTGTCATCGGTTTACAAAATTAACTTCTTATTCGAGTTCATTTGCCAAAGCGTTTAGTATCCGTAAACATGTAGTGGCCAAGGCCGGGTGTGTTTACACGTCTCTAGCTTATACTACGAATACGTCACGATAGCGTTTAAATGGAAAAATCTGTTTTAGCATGACAGTGGTGTTTAATTTATTGGTCGGGCTATTATGCAATTTATGAGACAAGCGAGTTGATATTATAGTCCACATGATGCTCATAAGTATAAAACCGTCTTAACATAATGATATTTGAATATGCGCTAAAACGACGACAGTCGTTAATCTTACAGAGGTTCCAATATATTATATAATATAATAGGTATATTGATATTATCAGAAGCCGCGACTTAGCCGCGTGTTGCGAATCGCTAACGGAAACGAATGGCCAGTAATGAGCTTCGGATGTCGCTCACCTATTGTGCGGTGCTAATAGATATCGACTTCCGCAGTTCACTCGATGAAGGCAACACCACGGCTCTGTAACGAGGCATTGTTCGCTTTCCACGTCTTATTAAGTTTTCACATCTCACTTTGCTTGGTGAACCAATTGCAGTTCCTATTGAAGTACTATGAGCTCATACAAAGTCGGCCCTTACTTCAAAATGCAGGTCAATGCTCGTTCACGGATCTGCAACGGCAATCCGACCGACACCAAATGATAATGGCTCTGGCATTTACTCTAAAGAGTAACTGCGAGTCAAGTTTTTTGTAAGTGTGCCGCAGAGAATCATAGATCACGAGCTTTTATCGGGCCGTTTAGTTTCATGTTGAGAAGAAGCCAAAATATAACCATAAATTTAGTTATATCATTGGGCTTTTAGGCGTGTTGTCGCCAATTGGTTTTGGTCTAATTATGACCATAATTCGTTAAAGTTTTAAGTTTCAACGACATTGATATAGGAAAGATACGACAAAAGGTACACCGTTTTTGCTTCACGCATATTCTAACATTAATGATTTACTGTATTACAAGCTTCCTTAATAATATGTTTAGATACTGCCAAAGTTATTAAAGATCAACGAACCTTCACTATAACAATTGAAGTAAAAGCATGGTCATGGTAAGATTTTCTCATGATAAGTTTGTGAGCGCTAGTTGTTTGTTCTGGGAAACGGTTTGACGGTAACATCCGTACCGCAATGTTCCGCAGTATGACTGAGAATCGACGCTTGACTGTTCTTTAGATTCACCAAACGTCTAACGGACAGTAAAGGTATGTACGTTAATCTGGTAAGGAAAACACACCACTATATGCCATATATAAATAAACGTAAAAAAAATTGCTTGCCCTCTTGAGGAAATGAAATTACACACAAAAAATGTGTTTACGTTCATACAAGTGTTTTTTGTAACAGCCAGTTTTTACTATGCGGACGTAACTATTGTATTAATTTATGAAACGCCTATTTATTTTAAATACACGTTTGTCATTATTTATGTTCAGGGTTAACAGAACGCACAGAAGATCTTTCATCAGAATCCAATATACTTTAAAATATAATATAAAAATTTAAAATATAAAAATAGACCTTAAAATACTTTTACGCCATTTATAATTCTGTGCTTACAGCATAGTTTAAGCAGATGTTTCCAGAGCAGCGTCATTAGACCAGTCGTAATCCTTCGTCGGCACGCGCAGGCACGCACCACTAAGTAGGCTACCATGCCGGTCTTGCTCTATTCAAGGTCGAAAACAAATTTACGACATCCCCGTTCCATTCCACACCCTTTAACTAATTAACACAAATCAATAAATCTCCTTAAACCGGTTTACTAGAGAAATTAACTTGGGAGTTGTTTCAACGTTGAATAGAGATATAAATCGGGCTCCAATATGGTGTCCTTGATATCGCCGGTCTCGTTTCACTTCCTGTTAGCTGGCGAATTGTATACGCAGAGCACGCCACTCATTCAAACTCAATCAAAGGATCATGAATGAGATGTTTACCGCGTATGGAAGTGCGCTTTGTATGTCCCCGACAGATACTTTTAGGTACTTACAAATGGTGTGACGAGCGAATTGCGTAATTTTTTTGGATCTCCCGTTTGCTTCAATTATTCAATTTGTTGCACGATGTCGGTAGGTACATATATCAAGCTTGCCTTTAGGAATTCTGGATTTAATGTATATACATACATACATATATATAGGTCTGTTGTAAAGCGCGACGTAGGGCTGGCTATAGGGCCGGCCTGCCAAGGCCAGCGAGTTCGTTAAGGCCATTCATGGATGCCAACGAGCAGCCTCCCGCGCCTTCCCGCGGCGCAGGAGAGCGCCCTCGTGTGCTATGCCGACCGATTGATCACAATTTTTTTCTCATTCGATCTGGAAATAAAAACACCACACGCAATCGTAATTCACCGGATGCACTAACGAGTGTACAATTTTTTAAACCCCTCTATTCAACGTCAGTTTGTTTTTGTTGAAGGCAGCATTTCCGCTACAACTTTATCCATTACGGTTCGTAATAAGTGTAATATACTACTCAATTAGCGCTTATTACATTACATAAGAAGAGAAAAAAAAACACAAATTTTAAATTGTTTCCCTATTGCACATTACATTCATATGAGGCAACGGTATGTATGTATGTATCTAATACTTGTGTGCAAACTGCGTCGTCTGCTTTATGGCTTCCTACTAGTGAGTCGTCTGAATAGGCTTTAATACACAGGAGATGAGCTTTTAGTTCTGAATAGCAAATATACAAAAGTAGACTCGCTACATGTTGACTATCAATGCTGCCTCTAATTTGCACAACTTGCGTATATATCCCAACGCCTTCCCGCAATGATCCCCTAAGAAACGGAGTTATATTTAGGTGATAACGTGACAGATGGTGAATCAATCACCGTTTCTCAAACGCGATTTTTACATAAGTCTTCGAATTTCTCTTAAATGTTTTCTCTCTATGTTTTCCTTCCTTGTCAATCTCGTGTTTTTATCAATCGGGATTCAAAGTTGCTATCTTTGCATTGAAAGCGACTATTCGAACCATCCGACCACCATTGCTTGTTGGCAAATTATAGGATACATTTAATGTGTGACAGAGATTAAAGATGTTTAGTTCTGTGTTACGAATGTAGATACTGTACTGTATGAAGCATACCTCTCCTTATAATGAAATATTTATGAGCGTGTTTACAACCTTCGACGATGAGCAACAAGCGATGCGATGTCCGATCTCCGAAATGATGTAAAGGGATAAAACTTATTTGGTCCAATATGGGCCTTAAGTGGAGGGCAATGGGCAATGAATCACATTGGAGTACGTCAATATTGGAGGAGGAGCGGCGTATTTTGGACGTGCATTGTGGGCAATTCGTCATGATTTGCGTATGTAAATCAATGGAGTTTGGTTGTGCGGGCGTAACGGTATTTTCGTCGGTCCACGACAGGAAGGCGGATGCTATAAACACACTTTCAGGCGCGTTACCATCACCGTATGACTACAGCGCATTTGATTACAGCTCCCAAGATGTATCGAAGTACTCCATGAATTTCTACAAATAAATTGTTATGTTTCTGCAAGAAATTTGATGCTTATTTGCAAATATTTGAAATGTATATAAGATATAACTATTTTTATTATCACTCCAAGACACTTACGAGGTAGGCAGATAGAGGAAAGTGTCATCGTGAGTATAGACATTCATATTTCTTTGGATTGAGGTTAATGCGCACAAACCATCAAGCCTCTTATAATGATAATTTGGTTACTTGTTGTGTACAACTCGCAACGGCATAACCAAGTAGGTTAACTCTATTAGTAAAAACCAGGCAAACGGTTTGTATATTGTTAGATGATTTATTATGCTCGATAACGTACAATTAGTGGAGGTAATGCTATTTTTTACACTAGTACATATATTAAACAAAATGAACAAAAAAGCGATTCCTGCTTGCCTTTCCTCCACAACACACCACTTACGCCGCCGATGTAAAACTTGTTTTCAATCATAAATACACGAATGTCTTGTACATATAGCCAGTTGATTACTCGTTTTCTGCAACTTCCGCCTAGTTTCGATTTCCTGGAACAAATACAAGCAATTAAATAAAAATACTGAACATTGTATAAAATATTAAAAAAAAACGGAATAGCCCATTATATTATGCTATCCATATATTATATACCAGGGTGGGTTTTTTAACTATTAGTGTTATAAATCAGCCAAATAGGGAATTCCCTGTATTTTGGGTTCAGTTTTTCTAATTTACGTCTAGTACATCTAGATAGTAGGCACAGTTGAATGCTGCTTTGCACCAGTGTGAAGTGGCCTTAGTTGCATCTCCAAAGACAAAAAAAAAAAACAAAAAAATCTATATAAAAACGTATAAATACGCAAAACTCGCATGATTCTTAAGTTGGGTGCACGAGTTGCGTGACACGGACAATTTGCATGCGATGGTTACGTTATGATATTTAGTATTCTCTGCTATGGCTATCGTATGGTGTGGTGTTTGGTGGTGAGGCATGCACTAACTAATATGGTGCGCTATGGTGAAAGTAACAGTGAGTACGGTCGATGGCCTATTTTATGTTCATAAGTGTTCTGAAATCTAAAGTCATTTCATGAAATAGCTTATATATCTTCTTATACATCTTTCTGGAAATAAAATTACCCAAACTGTACTTTTTTTTATACAACAAGAGTGGCAAACAAGCATACGGCCCACCCGATGGAAAACGGTTACCGAATACCGAAGTATCACTTGCGCGTTGCCACTCTGTGTTCGGAGAGTTATACTGTGTTGGCAGCATAATGAGACTAATCCCTCTGCTGCCAACACAATACAACAATCCTCCCCCCACCCCAAGGAGCTCATTACTGGAAACCTTATTCACCGCGTAAGAACACAACAATAAATTGTGTTATTTGCCTACGGACTTCTATAAGGTGGAGGTCCTGCCCCAGTCGGGCAGCTCCAAATTCGAACGGGAAACCCGTTATGCCCTACCTCTCTCTCTCTTTGTACTTATAAATAATAGAAAATAATATTTGAGTTGGTACTGCGTAAGTCGTCTTATCTACCAAATTGTAGTGCTAGCGCTTAAAGCAATCCTCTTAAATAGCAAATTAGGCTGACTATTCTGGTTCTTAATGGAACACATTTAACTATCTGTCTGGCAACTGGTGTCACCTAGCTACCTAATAGTTTATTTGGAAAATTATTTGCGAATGTCGTTGAATTAAGTCACAAAAGGCCAGTTTCTAATGATGACTAGGATAAGGCCTAGCGGCTGGTGGTTTTGGGGTATGAGGTTTTTTTTCAAATATAAGTACTACAAAAATATTCAAATCCATTTATGACATGTGCCCGTTTTGTGAAAGCTCGAAAGGGGCTTAAGCGCTTAGGATAATGCGGTGGGCACTTATATTAAAACTGTTGAAGATTAATGGCTACTAATGGAAGTGATAAGGGATTCAAGCCTTGTTAAATCACAATGGCGTTATTATGGCTCACGTTCAAAGAAGTATTCATGCCGCCGAACATATCTTCATGTGAACCATAGGAGATTGTCAAACTCCGTCTTTGCATAACCTATGATACTTTTGATTATTTCCCATCTCAGCCTATTCTGGTGCAAATCGTTGCAACACTCGTGCCTCATCCACACAAAGCTATAACTTGTGATCAAACAAGAGCGTCGCCAAAGGGAGTGCTGTCTCCGCCCCAGCACGCAGACCCACGTCTCCGCCCGCGTATTCTTTATGTATGCCACCCTACGCAATATACGCTTTTATGAACTCTGCTGGCAATAATGTTTCTATTAGATGTGAAAGGTGTAGTAACTTATTTTTCAATTGCATTTAATAATCGAACAAAAGAATTACAAGGAATTTGAAGACCTGATTTACGTATCAAATTGTGTCACACCCACGAAGTGATTTGATTGATCGACCTCCTAGGATCATGGAATGGGATCAACAATCAATATGTGTAGTAAGTGTGGTGGGCGATCGGTCGACGAACTGCGCGGGCGCAGGCTGCCGGTGGTGCGCTCTAATTCAATTTAACGACAATCCACCGCACACGCCCGAATATCTACTGCGCTGTCACTGGCAACCGGCAGGTTGCTCAACCGTTATTATATTACCCATGGTTACTACGCCACCGAATCACTTCTCTATAACTTCAAATATGAATTTAGTTTCATGTCTCTTTCAGAAATATTGTGATGAATTAACTATAGCCTGAGATCATCAGTTTTAAAAGGAGATATTGAATTTCAAATATTTGTAATATTTAGCATTATTGTTTTAGGCTTTCTTTTCATAAAACGTGTCTATTCCTTCGTATAGTTGCTTATATCGTATAGTAGTCGTAATGCTTTTGTTGGGACCGGATCTGCAAGGATCGGCTGTGTCACCTTGAATGCCGGATGCCGCCATTCTGACGGAGGAGCTATCGGCCGTCAATCGTGTGAGCGTCTCGCCATACATTATAGCAGTCTCTCTGTTTGTCTTCGCGGCTGCGAGGGCCGTTTTTATTTTACGACCATCCACGTCCGCTCCGCGAGTCCTCGTCCAAGGTCGACGACGTTTCTTATAAGCAATCAACCGGTGCACCGATTGGAATTATAAGTTTGCCGCATGCACTAGAAATATTTTGTCGCCAGCAACAAATTAGTATCTTCATTGCGTGTGATAACATACGCTAGAATGTAATTCTGATGTCAAGTGTACCTTAAAAGTCGGCAGCGGAAATGTGTTGGTGTGGGCGATACTTGTTAGTTGCGCTATGACCGCTCTCACGAAGAGACACATTTAATCAGATTATCTATTTCTGTTACACATCATTATATCATAATTCATTGTAATAATACTTTGCATGTTTGTTCCAGGTAAATGCTGTTCTTTAACGTGTGAAGGTCACCAATTAAAGCCGTATTTTGTAAGTTATACTTACAGTATTAGTTATGTGATGAATATGCTAGTAACTAAACTTACAATAAGTTAGAGACTAAACTTACGTACTATTATTGCATTCCAATTTGTAACATTACAACAAGTTTCCGCATCCTCTATTGTGTCCAGTGCAATTTAATCATCTCTTCTCGTGACAAGATGTATTGGGGCAGTTTTACGATTGTCATGTCGAATGCTAGTATAGGCTCTATAGCTTACGTTCACAGTTGAAAATTGTTTGAGAGTTGAATTCAGTGGTTCCCTTTGATGTAGAACGGGAATATCGACAAAGACGGATGTCCGGTGCCGGTCAGGATTTGTTTCACACGAGTGTTGGGGCTCCTCGGGTTGTACAATATAAAGAAAATAATCTTTGGATTATTCTTATAATTTTTAATGCGGCTTATGTTTCATATACGTATTTTTTACATTAATATTGAAGCGACGTATCACATTGTGTCCTAAAATCCCGTCACAATGCTCGTTATGGCATGCAGCCATAAATAGTGTTTACTTAGGATATAACAGTCTTTTATGGTTCTCATTGGAAGCCGGGAAGTCTAAAATAGTCCCCTTTAAAATCCTTCCGGTTCTTTCGATATTGTGGATAAACGGAAGTATATGTGCATTTCGAAAGGCCAGTATGTTTGTCTATTCGAGCTTGGGCAAGCATCAGTTGTAGCGTGAAATTGATATTATAAGCTTCTTGTTTTTACTAAAAGTATCCGTACAGCGTAGGGTCTGATTCAAGTGAATTATACGCGTGCATGTCAGATCAAGCTAAATGTTGTAAATGAGCACGTATTGACTTACTTTTTTAAATAATGCAAAGCTTGCAGCGGCTAGACATTTTCCGAGGAATTCTGTGATATAAAATTAGTAAACAATGGTGGGTTAACATGCTTTAATATGTAGGTATGCCTACTTAGGTAAGTACCGTTAGTACTGTATATTTGGTATTTGGCGAGCGGTGGTTGGCAGCATTTTGCATACAATGCCCATGTTGACTGCGCTTGCGCAACTCTTCGGTCATCGGGCCGGATGTGACGAACACGATGTAGTTTAACCTGCATCAAATTCACACTGCACACACATTTAAATGCATGTATATAGATTTTCATTAATTTCATTAAAGCTTGTGACGGACTGATAAATGTAAAAGCGGGTTCCCTAATACTGTGGAATTTTAAATATACATGTTTACTGTTAAAAAGACAGATATATAAATAAATCGAACTCTTGTCTTTCAGAAGAGTTCGATAGCTTTATTTTGGGCATGATAACCCAAAAGGGCTCAAATGACTATGATTCGTCTATACATTGTATCTCGGACGATGACAAAGCAAATGGCTATCGTTTAACGGCGGTGATTTCTATTGCGATGAAGTCGCGTACAAAGAAATAATGTCTACTTATAATAGTTTTACATCAAAAAGCTGAAGAATAGCCGAAACAAACAAAACAGATTATTTTTATACAATACTTTCCATTCCCATTAGATTTCTAATTCAGTGTACAGGATAAATGTTCAGCTAATGGCTTATGTAGCCTTTCCCTATCCGTTTAGCTTAAGATCAGTATCTTATGTTCTCCCCTGTTGCGGCGCACCGGTGGTCCGTGCTGTCCTAAAGTAAGGTCAGCTCCAATAAGTCGGCGCACTACATTCAGCGCACGTGGATATCGCTGGCCACTGGTCGTATCCGGTCCGGTTCATGTAAATAACGACCGTCCTCGTACGCCGTCCTTGTACATTGCATTCATTTATTATCAATTGGTTCGCCTATAATTTCACCCGTGCCATACTGGCGGAGCGGGCGTCGAGTCGCGTGCAACGCAAAAATTGCAAGTTTGGATCCCGACCGTGCCAATGACGTTTTCTGAGAATGTGGTGTTTGGAAAACGGAGATGGACTCCCCATCTGTCACGTTTTGATCAAAATTATCTCTAGACTGCTGGAGGGTAACTTCGTCTTTTCATATCGGTCCAGTAGTTTCAGAACCTATTCAATGCAAACAAAAGATCCAATCTTTCCTCTTTATAATACATATTAGTTTAGACGTAATATGAAACAACTCGTCTGCGCTGAAATATACCGAGTCGTCGCGTCTGTGTTTAGAGGCATGCCCTAGAGTGATAATTGCAAATGATAAATGGGTAGTTTTATGAATGTAATGTTGTAATTGTATATCCAAGTATGATTGTTTCCCGTGTAAGAATATTGAGCTGTGATCACTTTTGTTACTCCATCGGCCTCTATTTTGAAGTAAAGCTCTATTGGAACCATCAAACCAACATAGCCTATATATTTTTCCTCTCAATTTCTTTGCTTTGCTGCTTTTATTACTAGCAAAAGGAATATCAGATACGATTTTCTCATTTCTTTGTTGTATCCTATATTAACAAAATTTTTAATTTCAACACCCATATTTGAACAACGTGACAGCCGTTCCCCAAGCTTCATACCTACATCTTGTGCTTATCATACATTGTAATATTTTTTTTCGTAACAAATATAAACTATAAATAAGGATAGTTATTTCATGCACCTATTTAGTTAAGCAAACAAGTTAAAAAATGTTTCGGGCTCAGGAATAAGTTTGGCCAGAGCCATTTTGGTTTGACGCTGTCGCTTCGCATCTCATTGCATTATGTATGCAGTATGAGTATGATGCGTTTCATTTGAATCATCTTCCCGATAAGCAAGCGATGAAGAGTGTAGTGTTTCTGTAATAGAATAATCTAACTTTATCATATATGTACCTACTAACGCAATTACGTTTATGGTAGTGATATTTTGAACACTTGTTAATACAATATTGTTGCATATATCTTATAAGTTAGAGAGAACTGGTCTAGTCTACCCTCTGTGCCTACCCCGTGAGAGTATTATGATACTGCCATCCACGAAGACGCGCCCCATTATTCTTCCTTTATGTTTATAGTGTATGTGTGTATTTATAGTGTATGTGTGCAACCTACCACTTATCTTTGAGTATTAACAATTAATAGACTTGGGTCATACGCTCCGCATCTCGGGACCCCTCGATAAGAAATTGGTGTGGCGCATCATCGTGGATGGCACTATCTATAACTAAAATTGTATTTATGTTAATTATCTGGATGTCTGCATGATCTGCATTCATGCAGTCGAGATGCGATCTCTTAGAAAAATGTGCGGCGTAACGATATTATATCGAATCCGCAATGAAGAGATTCACAAATCAACTGGCGTGAATGAGGGCGTGATTGTAAAGATGAAGAAAGGCATGTTACGTTGGTTTGGACACATAGAAAAGATGAGTGAAGAAAGATTAACGAAACAGATATACAAAGCAAAAGTGTGTGCAAGAAGAGGCAGAGGAAGGCCACGTTCCAACTACCTGGATCAAATAGATCGGACTCTCAAGGAAGGGAACGTTAAGAGTACTCGAAACCGACGAGCATGTATGAAGAAACTGATGAATGTGGACAAGGCGAAAGAGGTATGTAAGTCTAGAGAGAACTGGCGCTCTATACTCTCTGCCTACCCCGTTAGGGACTTGGCGTGATGATATGTATGTTAATAATCTATCACATACATAAAGACTGGTAAGATTTAATGTAGCCGTGGGAATCATCTGGCCCCTACTCGCCAGCCCATCATCGAATAGATACGAACATCCTCTCGCGTGGGAATAGGACATCAATACTATCGATGTCTGAATGCCTACTTAAAGTTTATGGCCCTTCGTTTAAACGCCAAATGCGGAGGTTGTTGTCTACGATTATGGGTGCTCAATGTTGTACTGCAGATACCTGCAGCGTCACACGCATTGGTGTTAAGTTACTTTCGACATTGGTATTTGATATTATTATGGGCTCTCTATTGATGGTAGACAGATACAAGCAATAAAGCTGCCACAGACGACTAGCACAGAATGTATTTGCTGGAGGGAATGTGACAGTCTAAATATTTTTTTAATAAAATTTTGTCCCTTAATTGTGTCAATGAGGTTCTAAAAATGTTTATTAATAAGTAGGTTTATCTAATTTAAGAGATTTGTTAGAGCTAACTTACACTCTTATGTGTCTTAGAACACATTCTGCTTTAAGAATTTTGTGGGTTCTGTGCTTATTTTTCTTGCTCTATTCCGGAGTGATGGATACTATTTGGTAGTCTCATGATTCGTTAGCATGTAAATGATAATTTCTGTTTCGGCAACAAAGATGTGTTCATATCCTGACTCACGGTTCGCACGGTGCATTGTACATTGGAAAGGAAATAACGATACATAATCAGCCGCCTGCGTAGACAAGGCTTGAAACTGTACAATTTATCATGTGGGAATGCAACGCTCTACTTCACGGTTGCAACAAACCCGTTATCCAAGAAGTTGAGACAATATAAAACTTGAGACTTCGTTATCCTATAAGACAAATCTTATAATTATAATTTATATGGGAATATTCTTCGTTAACACTAACTCAAAATTCAAAATTTTCTTTAGTAACCGCTTTGTAATACTGTATTCTAATACAACTTATTTAGTAGTTTTTTGTTTGGTTTTACGAAAGTTGTCATATTGTCAAACTTTTAAAATGAATTAAACAATCTTTATTTTTCTTGCATAGTACGGTATAGGTACATATGTACTTATGTGCAGGAAGGTATTACGTCCGAGGATACAATTAAAATTTCTTTAATTTGCTGACTGACTGACTGACGTTAGATGGAATATAATCTGGGATTAAGGACGCGCGGAATGCAGCGACTTCAAGTTTGTCATCATCTATTGTTCCAGACTGCCTCGAGAAAGTAAAAATAAATACCATTAACTCTTGCCATCTTCTTGATCTTGAATCTTGACGTTCAAGCATCAAATTAATGACATCTAATATTTGAACTGTAAATAGAAACTTTTAAAATATTTTTATAATTAAGTTAAATATTTCAACAGATTATAGTTGAGATATCACAAAATTTATCTTCACAAAATTAAAAACCGTAGCTTTATGTACTAATTGTAAAAAAATACAAAGCTAGGATTGCTAATTTCGACCATGATTATTATGAACATAGTTATTTTATTGTTTTGGCGTATAACCATTGTGTGCAAATCCACGAAATATTCCCACATTATACGCCAAAATAACATAAATTGCTGGAACCGAGTAAGAACGGAATTCAAAAGATGAATGGAACATAATAAGATCATTAACATGCGGAAATCCTAGCGATGATGACCCCTGACATTCAGCGAATCATGGCCAACAGCGGGATAGGCAATTTGAAGAGTATATTATCATCTTTATTACCAAGAATATAACGTGTACCTCTTGATAGATTCGACTGTGGCCGAGCCCATTCGAGTTTTCGCCAATAGAATGATACTTGTACAGGAAGTGCGTGCGGGCATTCGGCTGGTTAGGCCTACACAATGCGAAGGCGAAATCACCGGCCTGGCCAAAATGATAACTGTTTGAATATTGGTCTCTCAAAAATGTATGCAAATGAGTTTAGCTTTGCCTCAAAAAAGACTTTCGAAATAGTTTTGTGAATCTATGCTGTTTTTTTTTTTTTTTTTTTTTTTTTTTTTTTATACCACTTGGGTGGCAAACAAGCATGCGGTCCGCCTGATGGTAAGCGGTTACCGCCGCCTATGGACGCTTGCAACACCAGGGTATCACTCGCGCGTTGCCGACCCTGCAGGAATCTTTTCACACCTTGAAGAACTCCATGCTGTACTCTCCAGGGAAAACCTCAACGGGGAGCTCATTCCACAGCCTGAGCGTTCGCGGAAGAAAACTCCTTTGGAAGCGCACAGTGCGAGACCTTTGTGGTTCCAAGGTATGGGGATGAATTCCCCGTCGATGGCGAGAGGTGCGGTAGCTGTAGTCATAGATTTTCTACTTGACATATTATACTCTTATTAATACTTTAAAAACGCCTTCTCTAGCGTTTTTAAAGAAGGTGTGATCTCCTAGGATCGGCAACGCGCGAGCAATAATCTTGGTGCTGTTTGGGACATTTATATTCGTTTTGCAGACGTGGAGGTCGTTCGACCCGGCTCTTGTCTGCGGTGCTATCCTTTAGCATGCCGCACTCCCCCTTCATAGCATTCCCTCTGCGTATAGTATTAACACATTGATATGCCACGCAGCTAGAATATATTATAGAGCTAGCTTTCAGACGTAATCGCCGTCTGCTAACGCTGAACTACAATATTGCCATAAAGAATAGGATTTACTCATGCGGGCGAGTATCTAAAATTACTTTGGCACCTATCTAAATGTGTAAAGTATTCCAATGTCGAATATATTCGAATTTACGATAGCCATTACGTGTCCGGAATGGGAGTAGGTAACGAGCGAGTCGATAACCGGTCGATGTTGAACGGCAAGGATGTCGCTGGCAATGTTCCCATAAATTCCGCGGAATCGTTCGAGATTTATGATGGCGGTGGCGTAACGGTGGTGCGACGCGCATGCCGAGCACAAGAGCCTACGTGACTTGGCCGCCTCGTGGGCTGTCGTTGGCTGCTGATCGCTATTTGCGGTACAAATTTTTAACTAAAGGATGTAATTGCATATCCTCGAACCAATTAAACGTCTTAAATAAAGCAGAATTCCTCAATGTTGAATACTGAGTATGTTAATTGTTGTTTACTTCTTCACTCTCTTAAAGTTGGAATGGAGACTATTCTTTATAATCCCGCTCGAGTGACATGGTGGGGACCTGGAAATTTAATAAAGTGAATGACATGTTCGAAAACTCGAGTGCGAAGCGTCCCGTATTCTTTTTCCCTCTGATATCAATTAGTGTCGTATAGGTTTTGTACTAGGTTTGTAATATTTTTAATGAGGGGTCCCAATTTATTGACATCTTTACATGCTCAAAATTATAATTTATATACATGTATATATGTATCTATTTTAAATATATGATTTCGGATATTAGATGATTCTATTTTTTGTATTCATTTTCATTTCAATTCATTATATTTAATTGTTTACTTATAATATATATGTACTTACTCCGTCTCTACATGATTGAAAAATCTACCCACGGCAGCAGCTGTATCCTATGATAGGTCCCGGACAAACCCACATGGGATTATACCATACAGCGTGTGTAGTAAATTGATTCGCCTCCGTACACTTTCTTGAGTTCGTGTCCTAGAGTTGGTGTGTGAAACACAGTGGGAGTTTATTGACTTGTCGAGCCTGTGAGCAGCCGGTTGGCGGATGTAGGTGTCCGCAAATATTTGCACTTGCCTAATTCACTGACCGGAGACAAGTTTGTATTATTACCTAATCGGCTGGTTAATTCTATATTTTTTGTCACCTACAACATTACTTACACGTTACTTAATTGTTGCGTGGGTGTATCCCGCGACAAGGAATGACAACTAGCGTCTGTATGAATGGAGCGGCTGTCAACATAAGATCCGTTTCGATATGGGATTAGAGATAATAAGATCGTTTTTCATAACAATGCGCTTGGTCCGGTTCAACGGCACCATTATTATTGGTTGGGGCTAGGTATCAGTATAATTTATGATTGTATGTGGGGCTGAAGTGCATTTTGCGGGTAGGGCGCGGCACGTACGGCATGCGCCCGCGGCCGCGGCGAGGCCGTGCGGTCGATGCGCGTGCGCAATATGAATGAATCCCCTCCCCCCGCGCCGCGCCCCCGCCATCTTGCCTTCAATGGACCGCACGTGGCGATCGATACTACACATAAATCTAAATGCAGATCACCATATACGGTGAACTAATTAACAACGGACATGATGCTATTAAAACAATAATAATAAATATCTGGGACAATTCCACACAAACTGACCTAGTCATGATTAAGCAAAGCTTGTGTTATGGTAACTAGACAACGATATATTTACGTACTTATATAGATATATACTTAAATACATAGGACATCCAAGACTAAGGTACAAATACTCGTGTTCATTACACAAGTATCTGCCCTCAGCGGGATTCGAACCCGCGACCTCAAGTTTTGCAGTCAGGAGCTCTAACCACTAGACAGATGGCCGAAAATGAATTATTCGCATGCTTGCTTATTTTAAAACGATTGGAAATTTTATTTGATGAAAATATTATACTCCATCAATATTTGACTAAGTATCGTATGCTGTCTGACATATTTTAAGATCGACCCATTAAAACAATTTAGACCAAGTCATAAATATGTTTGGATGAAATCTGATGACAACAATGTCAATGTATGATGCTTATCCATAGGCCGCCGGATAGATATTCGTTCGCCAGTAATTGACAGCTAAATGCCCTATTAGAGTCACTGGCATAATTGAGTGGCCAGAGCTGTTATTTAGCATTGCCATAACATTACCGAGAGTCGCCCACATACGCATACTTGAGATTATCACCTAGTCCAGGAGAAATATTCTACGGTAATACTGATGAAACAATAACGATTTGGTACATTTTGTTGATAGTAATTGAAATAGCATAACAGCGCCTGGATGGTATTAACGGGCCCCATATCATTGCATGCCTTATGAGGAAACCGGCGAGGTTGGCCATCGCGGGAGTCGCGAGTGCAGTGTTTGCTGGCCATAATAAAGGGCCCTTATGAGGTGGAGACCATACCAGATACTATCTCACCTTTTACGGAGAGTGTAGTTTGGTCCGATGGGACAAGGCTGATTTAAAATGAGCGACTTAAGCTGAACACACCAGATTACATTTTAATTTTAAGACTTAAAGATCTGGAGCAACTGGATATATATACTTTTCTGTTCAACAGGGTGCGTTCGAATCAATGTTTGTTAGAATACTTATCTAAATTCCAACAGGTTATTAATTAGCGGATGTACAAATAGGTCCATCATTAAAATCGTTAAGGCACAGTTCATATATAACAATGGTTAAGGTCTACCATTCACCATTTTTGGTGCACAATGGCGGTTTGAGACCTCGCTACCTCACTCACACACCCAAGTCTGAGTCCACTCTTTTTAATGATCAGACATACTCGTTTCATACATAATGTAGATATAGTAGTAGGTAAAGCGAAGCACGCGCACTGTAATTACAATAAGTAGTTAATGAGTCACACCGGATTTACATACGATGATGGAAGTACCTCAAGGTCAAATAACCTGCCTTTTCCAAGAAACTGAACAATCAATTATTGGAATCACGTTAACAAATTAAAACATCGTTTGTGTATCATCGTTAACAGATTTATTTATCATTCTACTATGCGTAAGCTGGGACTTAGTTCATGAGTTGCGGTAGACTTAATAGCTATTGTAATATTTATTTAAATTTAATATAGTTAACAATGAATTACCACTAACTAATTAACACTAATAAAAAAAAATGATAGATTACATAGCACTATAGCGACCATCGAAGAAAAACTTCACAATTGTGACGCGTACTGTATTGTGGAAGTTTAGGAAAGGAAGCCTCTGAAATGTACACCAGCATAGTCCTTACCAAGACAGTTACCGTTATAATTAAATAGTGTGAAAGAGACATATTTCTATCTGTCATGAGCATCCGTCCCTTTCGTAGACAAGTTATAGTAATGCCACAGGGGTCGTTGCCTTTTACTTCGTTACGTTATAAACATTGGACACATTGTATAACAATTCCTCGCGTCACACTCATCATCTGGTATTGACATTGGGGGGTGATAAGTGTCGCCACAATTTGTTATCTCTGGAGGTGATAATGGACACTGTCGTCACACTATTGTATTTAACTTCCAATATCCGGCGCGATTTTGCTCTCTGTCTCTCCTCTGTCTGCTCAGTTGCTCACCCAGGGAATGTTAAGTGGTTCCTACTCGTAAAGTTAACCGGTTCGGTATTGGAATGAATGGAAAGGAATGTTAAAATACGTTTTAGAGACACGCGATTTTATGAAGGCGAATGTATTAACTTTCGTACGTCTTTGTTTTTATTGCCAAGTTGAGGGCGAGATAAATATAAATAATATAATAATAAATATATAGTAAGTAAAGACAGTTTGATGTGTTGAAAGCCATTCGTGTGACAGTTGAGGACAAAAGCTCACAAGCTCCACGTGAAGTGGCTGTAACGCAATCGTGAAACTGTCAAATCGTCACTTCGCTAATGGGGGTCTGTCATCGAGCCGACCCCTTTAAAGTCCCGTTTCCTGACTTTCAAATAGAAGGTTGGCTATTTGAGAAGGATATAGACACCATCTGTTATAATTTTAACTTAGCTTTATGAAGATATTGGTATACAACTAAACAAAAACGATTACATTTCTGAGTGAACCTCGAAATCTCATGAATAGTCTCGTAACCAACCTTAATATAATAATGACTTGAATATTTATTCTATACTACTTACATGGAAATATATCGTTGCGCCGTCACTCACAGAGTACTAGACTTACATTTTTACCAGTAACCCCTGTAGGATTGTTATTTATTCTTTGTCAAGTTTGAAATAACTGAGTTGAACTCAGTTGTCATCATGACATATTGACAAGTGACGTTATTTACTTTTGTCGTCGGTGCATCTGTGGCGCGGAAACATTCGTGTGAAACCGAGAGCTCCACTTAAAAAGATATTACGCTCGTTAGAAAAAACTCTTGTTAAAGCATAGGGGCGTAGGCGTGAAGAGACAGATGCGCCGGGTCGAGGAGTGACCGTAGTTTAGTTTAACTACTGGCTTCCGCCAGGCGGCCTGTGAGGATAGGCTAACCGAAGCGATAGCTCTTGTGCCATTTTCGTAGCTCTTGTTAAACGCCCAGATTCACGACTTATGAACACATGTAGAATATCAATCTATATGTAGAATAGCTCCCCTTCTTGCTACCGAATTATATCGCTGACAATACTCTCCTGCATATCAGAACAAATTCCTGTATTCACGCCTTTGACTCGTAGATGCTAACGAAACGTCAACATACGTTTGGTGAGCTATAGCTCTATATCCGATTACGTTTCCGATCCGTACCATCTAGCACGGAAATGTAACCTTAATGTTAAACTGTAACTTAATACCCTCAGTACTGTATCTTGTAATATTATAGTCTGTTACTCAATGACCGCATTATAATATGATTTGCGAATTCTGTTCTTGCTTGTTTGAGAGTTTACTTTTAATGTACTTCATCTTCCTTGTATCGTGTGTCTGATAAATAAACATATATCTTCTAATAGAGTGCAGTTTATTTATAAACTTAGTCACGTAGTACGCGAAATTTACCGAATAGCGCATTCTCTTCCGTTTGTGAGCTTTTTATGCTATTGTTGGAAGTGCTTTTCTGAAAATTGGGCGGAAACATGGCACAACTTTTATCAGCAGCGACACAAATGCTTAACACATTTTAAACCGATATGTTTAAAAAAAGCGTGTGAATAGTTCAATGCATGATTCATCAGAGGTCCCTAATATGGTAAAAATCGGCCTTATGTGGTTCTTGTTCGTTTATCAGACCGAATTGACCATAAATATCAGCAATAAAAAGCATCTTATTTTTATATGTGATACATTTTAAGTGAAACGCATTAATTGTCCTACTTGCATAATGTCAGGTCAAGAGGTCACTGATAAGGATTTCGATAGCCTGAATATGTCATTGGTGTTGCCTTATACGATGTCATTACTCCATTTAAAACTGCATCGAGTGTAATAATTTTGCTCAAGCGATTTATGATATTTACGGCATCATATGCAGATACAATTTCATAAAATTTTGCTTGTCTGTACCGGTTTCGGATCTTTGGCTATTCCATGAGTTGGATTCGGCAATTTCGGGTAGCAGGAGCAGGGAATTAGGAAATGCTTAGGTATAATATTAAGTTCTTGGTTCATTTATATAAATAAGTATTAGAAGACGACAGAAATTATGTGTCAACTGGAACAGTAACCTTATTGATGATCTGATAGTAGAACGCCATTTTCTCTGGACTTACAGATCCATATCACTCTTCATTAACCTCATGCCTTCAGTCATACATGCTTGCTGGTTTAGCATTCTCTTGTCGTGCCCATCTTAAGCTAGAGTGCTCAATCTATTAGGTAGTTGAAATGTGATCTGCTTCCTTAATATACTCATATATACGAGGGTGAGGCGTCACAGTTTATCGCAAATCCCGCGGAAGGCAATCAGGCGATCTCCGGCAGACGCGTGACATTTGTATCTCGTCGCATATCCTCCGGACGGAAGGCCGGACGTTACGTCATCAGCCGGAAATAAGCGCCCTCTGTGTCACCGCGCGTGTCCTCACGTCACCAGCCACGCCGTCATGAACCAAATAAAAATAATATCCTCACGCCTTCCCACAAGGGTACCCGAAGGGGTAGGCAGAGGTGTATAGGTAATACCCACACACCCACTTTTCGCCAGAGGTATATTAGGTGCCAACGTGACAAATGGCGAGTCCATCGCCGTTACTCCAGCACGACTATACATACGCCTTTGAATTTCTTCTCAGACGTATGCAGGTTTCCTCTCGATGTTTTCCTTCACCGTAAAGCTCGTGGTGTGACTAATCACTGTACTTAAGTTCAGAAAAACTCATTGGTACAGTCGGGATTCGAACTTGCGACCTTTGCGTCACAGGCAACTGCTCGAACCACTCGGCCACCACGGCTTCATGTGCGTCATGAACCAATTTACATGAATAATCATGGCAACTCATGATCTCCCAGCTTGAAGCTGCTTAATCGCTTGTAGCTGCTGCAAAATTGCTGTCATTAAACAATTTTCAGTCCGTCTGTGCTTAACTCTGTAAGTAATGTCCCTGTCAGACTGCTCACTAACAAATCGATACGAACAAAAACGTAATGGTAGCGATCAATCCCGTTTTGTTGTCTCAATAATCGGATAGTAATTTCCGAGCGGAAACAGCGCGAGATAATTCCCAGATTGATCCAGTCCTACATGTCTGTTTATTATTGCATCGCCTTCTCTTTTTCTGGACAGGTGTCTACTGCATACTACGTCGAAATGATTCATTTTCCTCCACGGTAGTCCACTCCCGTCCGCTATCAAATATAAAATACTCGTGACGGTTGACGCAAACATTTCCACTAACTCAGTATATTTTTGAGCGTATCGACCACTTAATCAGGGGCAGGAAGATGTTAACTGCCGCTCGTATATTAGTGCAATCAAAATATGGTAATGTCAGGACGGATCCAGCCGAATTTAGTTACAGAATCAATTTGCCTCCTCGAAATTTATGTTCTTGTTTCCCCAATTAACTGGCAATTCGGTGGCTTCGATTATTTCGCATAAAACGTGCGGACGACACCCGCATCCGGTGATTACGTCTGGCGCATAATTTGTGATGCGCTTGCGCCGGCCCACGCTCGCCCCGCTTGATTTTTGTTAGATAAAAAACGGAAGGGTTCGCAGTCTGCGGTCTCCAGCGCGCCGAGCCATAAGGCCAGTTCGCTCGTTTGTTGTTTGTTTTTACAGGCGAGTGTTTTGCACCTGCACCAGTTTTGTATTTCATGCTGGTTCTTGCCGCCGGTGCTCCTAAATGGGATTTCGCGGTCCATTTTTGCCGTTTTATTTCGGCTTAACGTACTTTTATCTGATGATATTCTTGTATTATGGTGCACGCATGCAAATCTAAAGATGATGCAAATTAACGGAATATATGAATATTATAATGTGATAAATTAAGCATAACGTATCTGTCTGTAAATTTACGAAATATTACGTGTATCTAATATCTGTGCTCTTCGATCGGCTGCACTGATTAACCATGTAGGTAGTCATGCCCCACCTGCAGCACGATATTCGTTTATAGGTATTAATTATAGTAATTAATTATTTATCATTTTGTTGCAGAGTCGGCTGCGACGGCCGGCGTCGTCGGGCGCGTGCCGGCGACCGGATGCGCCAGCGGCGACATAATGTGGCTTCTTGATGAGCCTAATCAGCCTTATGAAGGTACGTTACGGCTGTGCTTCTATATATCTCGTACATTTGGCAATTAAACGGTCAAGGCACATGAAACATATATTGATGAATAACTAGTCTCGAGATATGCTCTTATATTATAAAGGGGCGGAGTTTGGTTATCTGATGTGGTGCTTATTTGGTTTGAAAAAATATATGCTTGCAATAGATAGCTCGTTAATTGATGTAGGCTATAAGCAATTTTTTCTACCTGAAGGCGCAGAGTAGGTACATTCAACGCGACTGAAACTGTTATAACTAGTATGATATACCTTAAAAGTGGGGCAAACTACATGTGATAGTAAATGTGTTAATTCTTGCTTGCAGACTGTGAGCAGCTGTTGTGTTTTCGGTACTATAATGGGGAGGGCGAGGAGTGCGAGGCGGAGTCGCCGTCGCTGCCGGCGCGCTTCAAAGTGGACCTCAAAAAGCTACCTTTGCGGCTCAAGGAGGGCATGTCGCGCAAGCGCAGTGGAGACCATGTCTCCCCCTTTTCGTACAACAATGAGAGCTTTGAAATGAGCTCTGAAACCCCCCCGAGAGTCGAGTTCGTCCCCGGCACCAGCCATGACATCAAAAATCTAAGTGAAACCGTCAACAAATGCTCAATTAGTACTTTAGAAGGTAGCGGGAACATTCTCAATCAAACAAAATGTGATTCTAGTAAATCTCTTTTTAGTAATTTAAGTAACGAATCTCAATCTGTAAATAGTGAATCTCATAGTGCTTTAGGCTGTAAGCCGACGTCGTCGGGAGTGAAGAAAAAATATCCTCCGCCGGTAGACACGGGCGGCGGACACACGTTGAATGGCGTCAAGAAGAAATCAAAAGCGAATAGCGGTTTCGATTCCCCCACTTCACCAGGCACTGAATATTATAAAATATGGTCGCCAAAGAACCCGTGCAAGATAATGAAGTTTGTTTACGACGCCGAAAGTGCCACCGTGCCAAGTGAAGCGCAGAAATCGCCCGTACCACCTCTGCCGCCGAGACAATCGCACAAACCGCTCGAGAGAATGCACGCAATATCTCCACCCCAGGTGCCGAGGCACAGAAAACCAAAAAAGCTAGCCAAGCCTGAAGACTCGTTCACGTTTGAGCTTATTGACACAGACGAACAATTTTTCACAGATAATAATATCACCAATTCAGCGGTGATGCAAGCCGAAATAAATGATTTCAAACCTGGGGAATTCTATTCCGGTAACCAGGTAGCTATGTCATCGACCGCAAGCTTCTGGCGAGGGGGACAAAATGTCGCACCTTTAGCTACACCTGAAACGGATGGCAGCTTATGTGAATCCACAGTTTCTTCCATGAAAATAAATAGACTTAATGAGGATAAGAAATCAAAAGATGTACCTGAAAGCAGCTCGCCTAGTATTAATAGAAATAAGATATTATTCATTAAAGATATAGGGCCCGATAATTACATAACGACGACATTCGCCAGGAAAGACAAAGTGAGTCCACCGACGGACGTTGTAGATGGTGTCAGTCTCACGCCTAATCATGCGAAGTCGGAGGAAAAAGCGCAGAACACTTTCCTCAACGATATAAGTAATCGTTCGGAGTTTGAGGATGATAATAAAAATCAAATCGAAGAGAAAGAAATAACAGTGTTGAAAAGTCACAAGCCGCTCACGAGGCAAAGCTCAGGGCGAGCGATCACACCAACTATGATGACCGCATTCCTCAATTCCTCAAACTTTGACCCAGCCTCTAAAGGGATCGACAATAACACAACGAATGTTCCGAGTTCCTGTGACTCTTCACATTCAACGTCTCCTGTGGAAGAATCAACAAAGGCTTTGCCGAGCGTAGGGACGTTGATCATGAACCGGAAATATTCTTGTGATAGTGGCACGCCAAAACACTCCAGTTTACCTAGGCATTTGCTAAAGAACCTGGGCTGTGAAGGTACACCAAAACATTCGCCACACAAAACTGTGAACAACACAAAGAATAATGCTGAAAGCCCAATGCGGCCGCATCCTCGCGTTTTAACGAGGGTGGCGGCTCTGGCCGGCGCCGCAGTGCCTCAGTGTCCTCCGACTCCCACGCATCACGCGCGGAGACCTCGACCCTTGCCGCCACCTGAACTACAGCCTCCTCCAGTACAAAATTCCGACAGCAGACAACACGAAAACTTTGAAATGGTGGAATTTACAAACGAACTTAGGACGTCAGAGATTAGGTCTCCCAACCTCGAGTTTGTGAACAGTAATCATTTTACGATAGTGCACGCGGGTCCGCCCGATGATGTGGTGTTGAGGCGGCCGCGGCCTGCGGAGGAGAATGATGATAATGACAATGCTGTGGCCTCGCCCACGCCCTTGAGGCACATGGCTGGTATTAGGCTCCCGTCTATACCGGAAAGGGCTTCGAGGCAGATGGCGTTGACCGGCGATTTTCCTGCAAACATGATTGGAGGTATCATCGAGTGCGAAGAGCCTTTGCCTGCTGGTGAGTCATGTTTAAATATCTATATGAAAGTATTAAGAAATAAGGGTGAAACATTTACTAAGCACATAGGTACTAAAGCTTAAGCACAACATACATATACATACATATCATCACGCCGAGTCCCTAACGGGGTCGGCAGAGAGAGTAGACCGCCAGTTCTCCTAGACTTACATACCTCTTTCGCTTCGTCCGCATTCATCAGTCTCTACATACATGCTCGTCGGTTTCGAGTACTCTTGACGTTCCCGTCCTTGAGTTTCCGATAGATTTGATCTAGGTACTTGGAACGGGGTAGCATAAAAAAGTACATACATATTTGTATTTCTATTCCGTCAAGACAACGTATTCGGCGGCGGACATGTTGGACCAAAAGAAACGAGTGGACTGCTATATCACAGCCTATCCTTTTGAGGGACGCTTGTGGGATTATATAAGATATAGATATGAACAATTCTAACCGCGACTGTATGTTCTCCGTCTGCTCGTTGTCTCTTGAGAATATCAACAAACTATCTCTAATGATAGTTTTGTTGTAACTTCCAGGGTGGGAAGCTCGTATGGACAGCCACGGGAGGGTGTTCTACATCGACCACATCAACAGGACGACGACGTGGCAGAGGCCAGGAGTCAATGGCACGACGCCGCGCTCGCCCGCACCCGAAGTGCAAAGGAGGCAGCTCGATAGAAGGTAATTACCTAGTCTTCGAGGGCTCATAGCCAAAGGGTACAAAGTAATCTGTGAAGGAAGACATCGTGGTTAAACCTGGATACGTTTACAAAGAGTTTCAAATTCGTAAATACAGTATTGCAGCATTGAAGTAACGGCGACAGACAACATACGTTACGTTGGCATTTTTATTTGTCTCCGACGTGAAAGAGTGTGTTGTAGCACCCCTGATGATCTTTGCTGTTCAACAGCTTGAACATTTTTTTCAGTACATTTGTCAATTATCGCTCAACACATAACTATACATAATTCTTTCCACATTCCCCTAAAGTTTCTGATGCATATTAACTGGTGGCGAGATAATGATTACGTTAGAAATGTGCGCTAGCGATACCTAGTAGCAATTTGCCGGTTAGTACCAAACGACGCATTCGTAGTTTGTTACATATATGTACTTTACTCTCATTTATACTTAAATACTTTCATCGTTTATAATTCGCCAAAAATATCAGCTTTTTTAAGACGTGGATTGAATACCTGTATAAATTAAATTCATCGTTCTAATCATGTCTTTATTTGTCCACCATTCCAGGTACCAATCCATCCGGCGTACGATGACACGTACCCAGCTATCGGAGGAGGAGCCACCACCGCTGTCCCCAAGCGGGGCCCGCGCGCTGTCCCCAGTGGCGGCCCGCGCGCAGTCCCCGGGCGGTCCCCGCGCGCTGTCCCCGGCGCCGGGCGCGTCCACCTCCCGCGGCCCAGAGGCCCCGGCCTCGCCGCACCCGGCCGCCGACTTCCTCGCCAGACCCGACTTCTACTCTATACTGCATATGAACCAAGTAAGCTTACTCATAGCTATGACCTTTCTAATGTTAGCTAAATACGAACGAAATTTAGTTTAATTTAATTTATTTAGTTCTATTATGCTGCCGACACAGTATAACTCTACGAACACAGAATGGCAACGCGCAACCGGTAACCATTTCCTGTCAGGTGGGCCGTATGCTTTTTAGCACTCTAGTATAAAAAAATACTATTGACTTGAATTTGAATTTCTCCAAAATGGACTATGGCATTACAGTATTTTTTACGGCAAATAGTTTATCTGATGGGGAGGCAATAGGTACATGCTGTAACGATAGATGTCGCTACTTAATCACACGTTAACTTTATTGCATATATATAGGTATGCAGATGACTAAACCATAGTCCAGGTTAACTTTAACATCGTGCTGGTTATAAATATTTAGCAATGAATGTTAATTTGCTCGCTGAAAAAATATATCGACGTCATAGGACCATGCGGGTTGCCGATGTTAATCTAAACTTGGCCCTCAAAAACACGTGTGTATATCAATAGAATTAATTCCTTAATTCCTTTCAAAGTATAAAATATTTTTATCACTTAAAATATGGGCTATTTTTACGGAATCAAAAGATATTTGCTGACTTAGCAAAGAAATTAAATAAGCAGAAAATATATATTTCCATTGGTTAAATTAGCCCTCGGCGCACTAACCAGACCATTGTTATTGCAATAATAATTGCAATCATGTTTTATGTTGTGACGTCCTTATGTAAGTAAAGTAATGACTATATCTCTTTCTGAACATAAGTACAGTGATTAGTCACACCACGAGCTTTACGGTGAAGGAAAACATCGAGAGGAAACTTGCATACGTTTGAGAAGCTTGTGTAGCGGCGATTGACTCGCCATCTGTCACGTTGGCACTTAAAATATATCTCTGGCGGAAAGTGGGTGTGTGGGTACTACCTATACACCTCTGCCTACCCTTAGGGGACCCTTGTAGAAAGGCGTGAGGATATATATATATTTTTTTTTATACAACAAGAGTGGCAAACAAGCATACGGCCCACCTGATGGGAAACGGTTACTGTAGCCTATTTACGCTCACGATACCGAAGTATCACTTGCGCGTTGCCACTCTGTGTTCGGAGAGTTATAGTGTGAAGCAGCATAATGGCTTTAATCCCTCTGCTTCCAACACAATGTAACAATCCTCCCCCCTCCCCAAGGAGCTTATTACTGGAAACCTTATTCACCGCGTAGGAACACAACACAAAAAAGTGTGTTATTTGGCTACGGACTTCTGTAAGGTGGAGATCGTGCCCCAGTCAGGCAGCTCCGAATTCGAACGGGACCTCTCTCTATATTATTATTGTATAGTGTTGTTGCTTTTTATATATTCAACAAAATGTGATTTTTATTTTATTTTAGGAGGCGTCATCTCTATACAACTGCAACTCCACGCTGAAGCACATGATCTCCAAGATCCGCCGCGACACGAGCTCCTTCGAGCGCTACCAACACAACCGAGACCTGGTGGCTCTCGTCAATATGTTCAGCGACTCGGAGAGGGATTTGCCTCTGGGCTGGGACACCAAACTCGACAGGAACGGGAAGGTACATACTACACAATATTTTTTATAATACCACATAGGTGACAAGAATGCGGTCCGCCTGATGATAAGCGCTGCTTCTTGACGGTTGTAACACCAAGGGTAATCGGGCGTTGCCGACCCCGCAGGTGTCTTTTCATAACCTTTTTGAAGAACTTCAGTGTAGCACACTCTCTAAGGAATACCTCAACGACGAGTTCATTTAAGAGCCTGAGCGTTCGCCGCAAAACTTCTTTGATGTCGCCCAGTGCGAAGCCAATTTGGTTCCAAAGTGTTATAGGATAAATACCCCGTCGATGGCGAGAGGTGCGGTATTAGAAGGTCTGCGTCTTTATATGCGCCATTTGCTCCACTCCAATAGTAAGGTAATGTTGGTTGCAAGGTGAGCCGCGTCGTTTCATACGCATTGCATTATGAATCGTATCCTGTTAGTATAAGGCTCAAAATCCAGCTGGTGATATGATGGTGGTCATAGAAATTTACCTCTTGGAATACCTAACTTGTTTAATGAAATTTGCTTGATACAATACAATGCTGAACAGTATCTACATACATATGCAATAGGCTAATACATCGTGTACGAAACGAGGGTGTGTGCAAAGTTTTCACGACAATATAGTTGAAGGAAAATGCTTCATGCTTCATACTGGCAGCATGAATTGTGTTTTGTTTATTAAAAAAAATGTTTTAACACAGATAGCAATAAACGAGTAGGGAAAGTATAATCAAATACCTAATTATGACAAAATAAACTTAAGTTTTAATTGTTGGACCCCATCTATACTAATAAGAGCTACTTTTTGTCGGTATATAAGACGCATTACCTGAACCTACTAATCCGATTAGAAAAAAGCCGTGGGCAACTACTTGGAAGTTGGAATCCCGACAGTACCAACGAGTTTTTCTGAACTTAACTACAGTGATTAATCACACCACGAGCTTCACGATGAAGAGAAACCTCGATAGGAAACCTGCATACGTCTGAGAAGCAGTTCAAAGGCGTATGTATAGGCGTGCTTGAATAATGGCGATGGACTCGCTATCTATCACGTTGGCACCTCATATATCTCTGGCGGAAAGTGGGTGTGTGGGTATTACCTAAAAACCTTTGCCTACCCTTATGGGAAGGCTTGAGGATGTATGTAATCCGATTACATTAATATCGAGGTTCAAATTATCCAGAATGAAAGCGGACGAAATTTGTTTGGTACCATAGAGTAGGGTAGAAGGTACGGATAGGTTTAAATAAGATGAGAGTGTGCAACACTGGTGGCTGACTGAGTGGTTGTGGGCAGCGTTTCTTCGTGGACCACGTGATGCGGCGCACCACGTTCATGGACCCCCGCCTGCCGCGCGCGCCGCAGGCGGGGCCCTTCTCCCCGCTGCTGCCCCACAGGAGGAGGCCCATCCTTCTCGACCAGGTGCACCCCACCCCACGGGTTACACCTACAAGAGTGCTTGCAGACTACGCTTAATACATTACGATGCGTCCACATCATGATACATTTTTTAGCATTCTCAGTCCAAGTTATAATATGTTTTAATGTTATAACGTTTAAGATTTCATTTTAGCCAAATCCGGTTTTGTATGACAGGCAATATATTTTTATTTATTTTTATACCACTGGGGTTGTAAACAAGCGTGCGGCCCGCCTGATGGTAAGTGTTTACCGCCGCCTATGGACGTTTGTTCGAAGAAAAAGAGAGAACACTATGACAATAGCTAAAAGTATTTATTTTCTTAGCGTGGTAGCACACAACGAGCTCTAGCGGGATCTCTCACGCGTATGTAATGAACTGTGGAACTTAAATGAACAAATCTTTATAAAATGTTATGTCTAAAGAACGAACTCTGGCGCATGTTTACGTCTGCAAGTATTCTTGAAAGCGTAACAAACCTTTAAAATGTATGAGTTATACTTTTGGTGGCTTGCAATGTGATCTGTTCCGTTTCTTTGTTCGCTATATGCGTTTCGTAGATATATATACATGATGGACAGGTGAGTGTTTTGTGTATCTTGTGTGTCGGGTTGTTGTGTTGTCTTGCACTTTTCGGCTTAAAATACACGTTTTTGTGCTTTGTTTTGTTATTTTCAATTTGGTTTGTTGTATCTTTGGCTGTTCTTTTGTTGTTCCAATTTCGAAATTATGTGGCATTGCAATTTTTTTTTAAATAATTTTGCACATTCATAAAGAGGTTATTTTGGCATATTTAAAGTAGATCGTTATTTGTTTGTATATTTAGTGTATTGAAAATGTAACATTCAAGCTATAATGCAGTGTTTGGTCCACAGGCACCCACACCGCCGCCGAGGCCGCCAATCACGACACTAGATGTGCACGCGCACAATACCCATCAAGAGATACCTGTAGCATACAATGATAAGGTGAGCTATGAAGTTTTTTTTATAATAGCTCTACAGAAATTCCCATTATTTAAAAGTAATATATAAAACCTTACGATAAGTGTCGTGGTACGGTTAGGCCTCTTTTCGCTGGAGATTTATTCAATCATTCGCCATTTCTCAACTACGATTATACGTAGATACGTTTTTGAACTTCGTTCGAACGTCTTAAACGTATTTATAAATATTCATTTCGATTCGAGTAGTCGCCTTCAACACAAATATTGTAAGTTCGAAGCCCGACTCCACTGAGTTTTCTGAACTTAAGCAAAGTTAGGTATTAGTCACACCATGAGCGGTGAATACGGTGAGCGGGATACGGTGTAGGAAAACATCGAAACCTGCATACGTTTGAGAAGAAATTTAAAGGCGTATGTATGTTGTGCTTGTGTTACGGCGATGGACTCGCCATCTGTCACGTTGGCACCTTAAATATGTCTATGGCGGAAAGCGGGTGTGTGGATACTACTTTTTCTTGTTGAGGGCTTTTACTTCTTGAGGGAGGGCGTGAGGATTTATTAGTTTTGTTTTGATCCGACTAATAATCTATCTCTGTGGCAAATTTCATACAGTTCCGTTTAGTAATTTTTGCGTGAGAGAGGAATAAACAACCTCACCAAATTTCCCATTTAGTCGTGGTGTGAGTCATTTCATCATCAGCTTCTTCGTATACGTTCGTCGGTTGTTAAGCACCAAATTTTGTTGTGGCAAGAAAATATATTTATTTATTTCCGTTTTCCACCCTGTTCAACATGCGATGGAAAATAATATAGTTAAATAATAATACCGTATGTCTGTGTGCAGGTGGTAGCGTTCCTGCGGCAGGCCAACATAATGTCGATCCTGCGCGAGCGCTGCGGCTGCGGCGGCGCGCTCAGGGACAAGGTGCACGCCGTGCGCGTCGAGGGGCTCGCCGCGCTCAACAGATACCAGAACGACCTGCAGCTCACCTGCATGCTCAGGTAACCTCTACTGCACTAGCAATACGGTTCAAATTCGAACAAACATAGTCCGCAAAGCTCGGGTAGCCTCTACCTGCATTTGTTATATGGTTCAATATCCAGACGGTAGAGCTCTCAGAAAGCTTAATTGTACATACATACATATCATCACGCCAAGTCCCTAGCGGGGTAGGCAGAGAGCATAGAGCGCCAGTTCTCACTAGACTTACATACTTCTTTCGCTTCGTCCACATTCATCAGTCTCTTCATACATGCTACAGCATGTATGCATACACCATGTATGAAGCTTAATTGTGTTCGGATTAAATACCCTAAAGTACCATCGGAGTAAAGTCATTCTAATCGCACTATCGTGGTCGTAGTGGTCTCGTTTGTATTCGTAAATTATAGGGGAATTGTATTTTTAATTAAAAATATATACTAACCATCTACATCAACTTAGAATTGATTTATATACATATAAGCGCATAATATTCGACAGAAGATTAATTAATGTATAGATAGTGCTATCCACGTAGACGCGCCCTACTATTATCCTAAGTGTGCAATCTTCTATTAATGTTCAGTATTATCGGTACACAGTGATTACCTATTGAATGTTAATAGACTCGGGTCATACTCTAAGCATACCGCGACCCCCTCTACTAGAAATTGGTGGGGCGCGTCTTCGGCACTATCTATGCTAATTTGACGGATGGCCAGTCAGTGAGCGTCCCTCAAGTTCTACGGTTTCTTAAAGGTGTTTGCCTTCACTAAGGACCACTATGAAGCTCGTGTTTATTTAAGTACTAGCCGTACTACCTAGCTCATTAATTTTAAGTACTGACATAATGTCGTTAGATTATACGGTACACTAAAATATCACCGCTAACATTCGCTAATATTGCCTGCAACTGTCAATTAGTACCGCAACTAGCAATTTCAATGCGGTGCGCAGTAGTTATTGTACTGTTATTATGTTTCCAATGTTCCAATTCACACAGACCTTATTACCAGTTTTCTGTGACATATTTGTGTATTGACCTGCGAGATAATTAAGGCAAAATACATTTCACGTTAAATTTGGCAACCCAATCCTTTTGTTGTACGCACAGGTTGAACGTACAGCTACCCTATCTATTGGGCATGCGTTATCTAGTGATACATGTAGATAGTGCCATCCACGAAGACGCGCCCCACTATTCTTCCTTAAAGTTTATATTGTGCCACCTTCCTGTAATGTTTGAGTATTATCAGTACACATTGATTACCTATAAGTACACTACACACTACAATAAATAGTCTCATACTTCCCACATCCCGCGACCCCCTCGACTAGAAATTGGTGGGGCGTTTCTTCGTGGATGGATAATCCGTAATTCTATATATGTAATAATAAATCTGTAATTATATTTGTACATTTTATGCCAATACAATGTTATTGTTGTCCTATAGATCGGTATTAATATTATTAACCAGTTTATGAATTCGAATACACCCATTCATTAACCGATGTGAGTTTTTGTGGGTCATGTTCAAGTTCAATGAACTGGGTGGAAATATGCAGCATGACAACAGACATAACTATCGTTAAAACGGACATAAAGGACCAGAAAATGAAAATTCAGTTCTATTAATATTAAAGGGTAAATTAACATAATATCGAGAGAAAATCCAGAAAATAAATCAATGAATACGATGGTCATCTTTCGCGTTTGTTATCTACACTAATATTATAAAGAGGAAAACTTTGTTTGTTTGTTTGTTTGTTTGGTTGTAATGAATAGGCTCAAAAACTACTGGACCGATTTTAAAAATTCTTTCACCATTCGAAAGCTGCATTATCCACGAGTAACATAGGCTATATTAAATTGGACCCGATAGGTGGCGCTGCGATCGTGCTACGGGCAATTTAACTTTTTCACTCGAACAGCGAAGCTGGGCGGGATAGCTAGTTCAGTTATATATCAATAGCGAAATGGTGTGTAAACACCCTCGACAACCCTATTGCCTTAATTATGATCTGACTAAGTACATCATGACTATTGACACCTCAATTGATAAGCCCTAGGTGTAATTGCAGCCATTAAACTTTCTGTTCCCCTGGTATGATTCGTATTTATATTATTTTTATTATAAATATATTCGTATAAATAAATAAATACCTGGGACAATTCCACACAAATTGACCTAGTCCCAAATTAAGCAAAGCTTGTGTTATGGTAACTAACTAGACAACGATATATTTACTTATATAGATAGATATATACTTAAATACATAGGACATCCAAGACTAAGGTACAAATACTCGTGTTCATCACACAAATATCTGCCCTCAGCGGGATTCGAACCCGCAACCTCAAGTTATTATATGATTACTTACTTCCTTATTCACTTATATTACTTATATGAATACAGTTATTATTTATAAATTAGCATGGGTGATACCTATTACGTACTTTATCCTCTTAAAGTCTGTGGTCTTGGGGCGTGCACGCACGCAAATAACTCATTTTAAATCCATGTTAAAAGTCAACTTTAATAGCTGAGTGATAAGTGTGATATTTAATTGTATTCACTTTTACCGCTAAATTATTAGAAATATATAATTTACCCAGTATCTAGACCATGATATTATATACTTTGAATATATATACAAGTGTCTGGTGTAGCCATTGTATTAATTGGCTTTAAATTATCGTTTGCAGACATGCAAACGTATTGATATCCTGCTAGCCATTCTAATAGTATAAATGCGAAAGTTTGTAAGGATGTTTATACACACAGAGGTAGAATATTTGTTGGATTAATACATAGGATATGTTTTATTCCAAAAAAATACGTGGGTGAATTGCGGAACACAGCTCGGTTCTATAAAAAACGTTCAGGCAACAAAAGAGTTCAGATATGTATTATTAGTAGCCCTGCAATTATAGTTATTAATTATAGTAGCTACAGTGACGAGTTTCCTTCATTGTAAAACTTTTCGATGGAGGTAACTGTACTCGAATCACTCGGCCACCATATACCATATATGTATATATATATATATACATATACCATATATGTATATATATATATATATACATATACCATATATGTATATATATATATATATATACCACAATATATTCCAAAGTATATTATATACATACATACATATACATTTGCGCGGGTTTAATCCAGTTCATTACCCTTTCCTTGCCATAGACAAGTAGAATCAATTTTTTTTTGCGCATATGTGCGCACGCGCACCTCAACACCTTAATAAACGCAAATTAATTACGGAGCCCTTGACTATTACAATGCGTTCTCGCTTTTTGCACACGTAATATGTACATGTTATATCTATGGCTCTGAACAAGCTGATGCTCTGTTCCTCGAGTAAGTAGGTACTGGGATCGGGTTAGTAATGAAACGACATAAAATTCCCCAAAAGTGTCGAATGTTTAATGTGTGTTCAACCCGAGTATATATCATACACGTAGAACGCCATGGTAGCGCGATTCACAATGTAATACTATAGGTACAGTGCCATCTACCGGCCACAATACAAATAAACCTGCCATAGTACAACCATTACGTAAATATGACATAAACGGATTGTACATATCGCCCACCAAAGGACAACTAAGCCTTGTCCTTTTACAAATCGCCCACCATGATAAACTATGAAATATACAATTCAAAAAACGTAAGTTTAACACACACTATTTAAAATAAATCCACAATTTGCTTATTAAAATACAAGCACAAAAATAAACAATCAATTTACCAGTTTGCATTAAGAAAGAGACACAACTCTTACAATGTACAATATTAACCTGACTCGGGTGAGTCGCAATCACATTGCCATATTACCAGCCACTATAAGGTAAGTTATCCTCCTTTATAAGCATGGTTGGAGTTTCGAATTTAAATATAAAATTTTGATAAATACTGCCGAGACCACTAACACGTCAAGAATTCAGATGGCCTCTGCATTTTCCGCATCCATTTCTTATATTGAATGGTCTTAATTCTATGGAAATCCTGGACCATGAAACCAAACCAAGTATCAATCAAATTAAACTCTGACGGCGTTACACCTCTTGAAGCCCCATTGGGTATCTGTTTTTCCTTAATCTTTCCCCTGACATCTATAATTCGAGCCGCATCGATAATTAGAGCAGCATCGATGATGGATGACATCCTGTGACAAATAGCAGAACCTATGCCGTTCTAAATAACCACCAGAAGAAGCAGTTCCCTTTGTTGCAGGTTCTTTTAGTCTGACTTTGTGCCGAGAAGCGTCACTGCGTTTCCAGGTAAGTCCAACAACTCTTATTGCTTCTTCCGCTTTTATACTATGCTTTCTATCATTATTGATTTCTTTAATTAACTCATTGCAATTACTCGTATATTTATGTTTCTCATCCAAATTACCCTTACACTTACCTGTACCCGCTGTACTATTTTCATCTTCACGAACTATAGCATGATGTGGTAAGTATATAACCTTAGAATTATTTATTTTCTTCTTTTGTATTACTTTCATATGATTCTTATTTATGTACTCACTATTAACCTTCATATATTTTTCTTTCAGATCATCATTCTTCCACCTCCTTTCCACTGAAGTTAATCTTCTTTCAGTTATCGGGAAAGAATCTTCTAGCTCCTGAAACTGTTTTGACATTTTATTCTCTTGTACTTTAATATCCTTGTCACAATTTCTTTCAGGTGACACACTCTCCTCATCCACTGCACCTGATATGATCCATCCTAATGTCGATGATTGTGCAATTGGTGTACCAAGTGGGCCTTTTTTCATACCTTCCTGAATAATGTTTGTGTATACTTCCGCACCCAGTAATAAATCAACACGATTCGGTGTATGATATTCTGGATCTGCCAATGCCATTCCGGTAAGTTCCTTCCATTCCAATGGTGCTACCTTATTAGTCGGCATCATCGTGGTAATGGATTTCAAAACATAAGCTTTTACATTTATCTTTACGTTCCGATCAATACGCGATGCAATCTGCATATTCACCGCAGCCTTGGAGACAAAACGTTGATCTCCACCTATTCCTGAGATTTGACTCTTGATAGGAAGTTTCTTTAAGCCAAGTAATTGGACCGTTGATTCGGTCACAAAAGATGACTGTGAGCCTTGGTCTAACAATGTACGGATTGTATAATTTTGACCATTTTTACCTTTTGTTCCGACTATCGCCGTTGGAAGTAACACTTGACTGTGCTTAACCTTCCTGGTCGTAAAACAGGATACTAACGGCGACGTATCAGTAGTTTCGGCAGCATTCGAAACCAAATTAAAATTGGAATTTTTGTTAATAGACGACCTCTCCTGAGTCGTGCTATTATTTACACCGCTATTGTGATCCCTTGGAGTACCGTTACCCGACGGATGTAATAGAGCATGATGTCGTTTTTGACAAATGCGACATTTGAAATTGCGTTGGCAATTTTTGGCAGAGTGATTACTACCCAAACAACAAAAACAAATATTATTATAAAGAACATAACTACGCCGCGAGTCAACAGACTCTGCTATAAACCTTTTACAAAGACTAAGTTTATGTTCTTCTGAACAAAAAGGACATTTTATATTTACAATATGCATTACCTTAGTTTTATCACTATGATAATGAGTAATATTTTTATTACCTGCATTAGACCTGGAATCCAGAAACTCGATTGCTCGATACCGGTTCGTGAGAAATTCTTGGAATGAGTTATACGTAGGCAACTCATCAGTAGAATTGTTGTCTGTTGCTTTGAATTCCCACTGCCTTCTGGATTCCGGATCCAGCTTTAATGTTACGATGTGTATAATAAGTACATCCCAAGTATCCGTATTAATACCAATATTTGACAAAGCAGATAAACAATCATTTGTAGTATTCATTAATTCTTTTAAACCACAAGCAGACTCATGTACAAGATTTCTTTGACTTAATAAACGTTTTAAGATATGATGACAAATATACCGTTTGTTGTTGTATCGTTCATTTAACAATTGCCAACATCTATCATAATTATTGTCTGCAATTGGAATATTTTTTAATAATTGTTCTGCCTCACCACTTAAATAGCCTTTTAAATATAACAACCTTTGTACACTATCTAATTGCTCATTTTTATGAATCACAGATTGAAATAAGTCTCTAAATGTGTTCCATTCAGAATACTTCCCCGAAAAAGTTGGAATGTGAATTTTTGGCAATTTCACATTACAAGTTTTTAAATTAGAAGAGCTAGTACCAGTAGCAGGTTGAATGGATTCTGTATTATTGAATACAGATAAATCAGTTTTCAATTCAATCTTATGACTAAGATAAACATCCTCAGCTTTATCATAAATCTCATTCTTTACATAACTCTTACTTGCTATTTCCGAAGATGAAGATATGGAACGCATCAACTCCTTATGACCCTTGGTAAACTCTAACCATAGCTGATCTAACAGCTCCAATCTTCCTTCTATGTAATCTTTGGAAATTCGAACCTTAGGACTTTTAGAATAATTGACTTTTGCTTTAACCAACCTATTGTAAATGTCTTCTTGAAAATTCAGTAAAGACTCCATTTTTGAAATAAATTTAGAATAAAATAAAATGTCAACATAAATCTATGTTGGTGTCAATCAACCTTTCAAACAGAATTCGAAAATAAACAAAACAAAGATGACATTTGACTCAATAGTAAATTTCATGAAAATTTTACAAGTCTTTTTGCAATATTTTATTCCTAACGAAAATCGGGCATAGGTTCCCCGTACCTTCGTTTTTAAGGAAATTATTCTAAGTCCTAAACTACAAACTACAAAATATTTCTAAGTTAATATGACAATTTACAATTTTTACAAGTTTTTTATCACTAATATTTAAAGTTCAAATTTGATCGGCAAATCTCCAATTTTTATAATTTTTACAAAGTTTTATTGTTCACACAAATAAGGTAACTTTTTGCGTGACAAATTAAATAAAATGTACTCACAGTTTTCTTGACACTCACTCACACAAGTATCACGATTCCATACATGCGCATCCCTGCATGTATTATCTTCAAACAGCTCCGTTACCGTTTTTCTCTTTCAACCGCGGCTCTCAGGGTGCTCCACTGCTCCGGTGCTCCAAGCACGCCAGCACGGTGCGCCTCCCGGGGAACTGATTGCTTATCAGCCCCTGCCTATGTCACGTTTGCAACGGCGATCCACCGTCAGTGACATTAATTTAATTCACAAAAAACCTGCACCATAAGGTACCCTGCCGATATCCGGCTTCTCGAAGGACCATGAACAAACTGATGCTCTGTTCCTCGAGTAAGTAGGTACTGGGATCGGGTTAGTAATGAAACGACATAAAATTCCCCAAAAGTGTCGAATGTTTAATGTGTGTTCAACCCGAGTATATATCATACACGTAGAACGCCATGGTAGCGCGATTCACAATGTAATACTATAGGTACAGTGCCATCTACCGGCCACAATACAAATAAACCTGCCATAGTACAACCATTACGTAAATATGACATAAACGGATTGTACAGCTCTAAGCCTTTGGCATAGAGTTGAGATTAGTGTAAATATTGTATTGTTTAGTGTTGAATGTATATCGTTTTGTAGTCTAATAGCAATTAACAATGATTTATTGTACGTTTTCGTGTTTATTCTGAGGCGTAAAATAATTAGTAGTTCTAACATTTTTTTATCCGTTTACATGTTTCATGTGTCTGGCGAAGCTAGCTAGTTCACGTCACGCAACCCGAGCTAAGTTCAAAAATTTCGATATGTTATCCCCTGATTGTAGTGATTGTCGTAAAAGGCCACTACGTGGGGGCTGACGTTATCGTAAGCATAGTAAGGGTTCTAGTAGTGTCAGACCTGAGACGTGCTTAGGTAAAGCGCAGAAAATTACTGGACAAAAATCCTAAGCCTACCAATATGCACAGATAATGGTCTCCAAAGAGTCTTAAATAGTAGTAAGAAAATAAAAAAAACATAAAAATCGCTCGTCTCCTATTAGAACAGATACCTATAGAAGCGCACTCTATGAAAAGAAAACTACTTTGCAAGTTATCTACATACTGTTTATTACAACAAAAAACGATATTTAAAAAAATAAATAATAGTTTAAAAACACTAAAAAAATACACTTTCTGTAGAAAATCCAACTAAAAAATAGAAAATAAATTTGTGTAAACAAGAAGTGTAATTAAGAAAATAATATTTTTTATTGTAAAAAAAGCGTGGGGTGCATGGTGTCGATGTCGAGTAGAAGGATTATCATTTTGATAATATCTTAAAAAGCACCCCATGCTTTTTTTACAATAAAAAATATTTTTTCTTATTTACACAACTTTTTTTTTTTAGTTGGAAGATCTAAAAAGTGTATTTTTTTAGTTTTTTTAAACTATTATTTATTTTTTATTTTTTGGTTGATTTTTTTATTAAAGCGTATTTTTTTGTTTTTTAAACTATTATTTATTTTTAATTTTTTAGTGATTATTTTAGCGATTATTTTAACGATTACGTAGCGTATTATCAAGTTTATCTTTCGAATCAGCATCAGCACCTTAGCAGTGCAAAAATGAATATAAAAAATCGCTGATCCTGATTGTCCTAGTAAGGATAACAGGTCAAAATGTTTAAAATATTGAATTGTCATCAGTCCTTAATAAGTAGGTATGCCAAATTTCGAGTTAATCCGACGTTTTGAAGGGGGTTAAAATCATGTTCAAAGATTCCGTTACATACTAACATACAAACATACTAACATACATACGTCTCAAGCTAATAAAAGCGTATTAATAAAAAATACAGCTCCTCTTTCGCTGAAGGCTTATTTATATACCGAAGGAAAAGTAAGATGGCGATTCCTTTGCGGTTTATAAAATAAAAAACATATTCTGTTCACGTTTTTGTACACGAGTTTAACCATTATCATTTTCATAATTGATTAGACAATTAAAAAATATTTTTTTTATATTTTTTAATTATTATAAAAAGGTACCAGTCAATGTCGATTAATTAGGTGTTGTATTAAAAACTAATTTGTGAAGTTAAACCATTAAGAAAACGACTTGTAAATGGCACGGAAGTTAATGGCCCAATAATATCATAATATAACAAGATAAAAATAATATTAATTATAAATGAATTTATTCACTCCCTCAAAAAAATTGGTTTACATTTTGTTCTAGAGTATAGTAAAATCGTGTGTGGGAGACAGGACTAAGGGTATCCTGGCTCAGTGGCAGGCGATTACCCTCTAGGCAATTTTCTTCTCGGTATTTTCCTTCTCTATAAAGCTCGTGGTGTGATTAATCACTGTACTGTTAAATAAAGCTCATCGGTACAGTCGGGATTCGAATAATCTTTCTTCTTTTCAACAATCTACTTAAACTACGAACTACTCAAACCTCTCCACCACCATTATCTTTCTAATATTTATTAACGTGCATTTATAGCATTCATGTTAAGAATGGCCAACACAATCCTACAATTATATGCAGATCAGTGGCCATTACGGCGTGCTTGCAACGATGGCTCAAGATTAATTACCACTTTTTATCTTGTTTGTGTTGCCTTTTGATTTCGCGAAATTGTACTACGTTTTCATTTTTCACTTTCAATCATATCAAGCTAACGAAGATAGAATATAGTATTTTTATTTTTATAGACAGATATACACATATATACATACACAAGACATTCAAGACTAAGGTACAAATGCTGGTGTTCAGCGCACAAATATCTGCCCTCAGCGGGATATGAACCCGCGACCTCAAGTTTCGCATTCAGGAGCTCTAACCACTATACCAGACGGCCGTCTAATGATGATCAGATGGTCAGTCGGTCGATGTTTTTTTTCTACTTTCATTTAGTTGACATAACGTTATCTAGCTTACGTTCTATAAAACGGAAATGGATCTGATTAAACTGTCGGGCTAGTGAATAAAAATGGCACGTTTGTCTCCAAACTCATTAACAATACACACACAAACATTTGGGTCGGCAGCACGCGAGCTTTACCCCTTTTTACATTAAATATTACGTGTATGCGTCTATGACGATACAGAAGGAGGCGGGTATTCGGTTTCTCTATTATGTACAAATACACATTTATGCAACTGTATGTCTATGAATGTATGATTTAAAACAATAATTCATATAATTATTCGATCACGATTTGAATAGTCAGCTCTTCCGCGCGCCTTAATTTGCGTATAAACACACATAATCGGTCGCATACATCTAGAAAGGGCAGTTTAAATTCAGCGTGGCGTATGGCATTGCACCGTTGCACCGGTGAATGTCGCTTCTTGCCGTTATGGAGCTGTGTACGGGATAACTCTGCCTTTGTCGCAGTCATGATCTAGTTTTGACAAATGTAGATAATAATATGCATTTTTATTTACCCGGTCGCGGGTCCGATTTTTAGAGCTCGTAGTTTCAGGGTTATATTTAACTTCTTCCTAAATTTAAGAGTGATATGACTCTTGTCTGTGCACCTGGAGAGAGCCTTCATTTGTTTCAATCCAATTCTCATTGGACTTGTCGACTAATATTTTCAATCTCTGCTCTCTTGGTTAGCCTGATGTTATTATAGCCTTCCTCAATAAACAAGCTTTAACAAACCTTGGGGACTTTACCTCTTAATGATATTAGTATAATAGGTATCGTATCTATCTTTGTATATAAATGTGTTGTTATACGTACATAGCTTTGTGTGAGATATTCAGAATATCTAAACATTCATACTAATATCCGTAGTCTCTTTATAACAATAGGCAGATTAATTGATACTAGGCATCTATGTAGTAATGACAAAATAAACAAGGCCATTCCTGAGTCCTCATCCATAATTTCCATGGGACCGATCGGTAAACGCTACCTCAACTATATGCCTATTCCGACTCTGCCTATACATGTTACTCACTAATTTCGATCCGTAGCTTTATCTGCCTCCGTAATGCCTGAGCTCTTAACACGGGGACATGCATTTCCTGCTTTAACGATAACATTAATAGAGCAACTCGTTAGATAGAAACGCTTATTGTTCCACTCATTATTTATATCCAGTCGGTTAACAGAACTCCCCTAATGGTAATGAATCAAAACAACATAATTACTTTTGAGATAAAATAGTGAAAACAGTCGACACTCATTGGTTTTAATTGACAAGTATATTACAAAGGGATCGGAAACTCAAGGACGGGAATGTCAAGAGTACTCGAACCGGCGAGCATGTATGAAAAGACTGATAAATGTGGTCGAAGCAAAAGAGGTAGGACCTACCTATCTTTTTTGCTTCGACCACATTGAAGTCCATAGAGAACTAGCGCTATTCTCTCTACCTACCCCATAGGGACTCGGTGTGATGATATGTATGTACATATGTATAATTATGGATAATGTTATAACATGCACACCCTACATGCCATCCAAATTAATTAGCAAAGGAATCATTCATGTGAGTAACATATTTCAATGTTTTTGCCGTACAAGGCAGTAAGTTAGAGAGCATTGACACATATTTAGTCTGAATAGTATCGATGAACGGGCGCATTGTCAAAGTTCATTGTTTGTTATTCAAATTATGTACCGAAATACTTGAGCGACAACTCACTCACTAAATCACCGACATCAAGGGTTACCATGTACACATTGGTAGTATTAAGCAATTTTGAATACACTCTTTGAAACAACGCTGAAACCGAGCCTTGAACAAAATAGCGCTATAAACTGCAGCGTCTTTATTTCAAGCGAACCCATAATTTTATTTGACCATGTTATACAAGCAAATGGATGGTTTATAACCCTCAAATGCGAGGCAATGTTTGCTTCCACCCCGAACGCGCTCCCGAAATAGGCCTCGCAAAACATTGCGCGACTGTTCAAACAAACCTCAGTGACCACGCGTGCAACGTGTCCCAACACTTATTAACATTTCAGTATATTTATCCTTCGCAAGTTTGGAAATACGTAAAGTAACCAAACCAATGTATAAAGATAACTCGTACAGTTTTAGATTAGTTTACATTACGGTGAAAATATTTGTATACGACATTATCGCGGGACGATATCGTTTGCTCTGCGCTTATTGTGCTTGATCAAACGACTGGCTATTTCAGGGTTAGGTAGGTATCTTTTGTTTTTTTTTTGTGTTGTGTATTTATTCGGTCTTTGGTAAGGTGTCAATGATGACACTTCACAATTACTTTTACATATTTGTAATTAAAATGAAGCCTTAATCAAGGTGATGAATGAGAAATGAGGAAGAATTGTGGGTGGTAGACCCACAATTCTTCCTCATGAGAGCTAATGAGAGCAAAGAAATGGCGTATCAGATAATGGGTCACTGGATCGTGGTTGTACTTTCCCTTATTTCTGACCTTATTCCTGAGTAGTTACCATTTTACCATCACAAGGCTTGCTTGCCTCTTTTCACCAATGATTTGAGAGACAATTACTTCATTCAAAGGGCTTATGTCAGTTCAAGCACCTCTTGTAAATTATTCGTTATGAATATGGAACGCACAGTAACAAATTACAATTTGAAATATTATGGTAGGTTACTCCATTTCGTCTTGACAAACAATAGACGCTCTTAGTGAATTTAAATGTTTTGATTGACTAAGCTCCGTTCCGCATAATAATAGGTTTAATTAGAAATACTTCTAAGAATTGCAATAGCACAGCCGGATCGGCACATCTGTTGAATTCTTCGAGGTTACTGTTATAAATCTAATGGTGTATGTAAATTTATCCTCTGTGTCGTTAAATAACTTTGTTGGTTTGTTCTATTGATTTATATTCATCCGGGATTTCTAATGGTGCTCGTAAATACCGGCCAAATACCGCTGTCGATATAGTAGAGATGCCAAAGCTTTTAAAATTGCCTGCCATAGCAGAACGGCCTGCGAAACTAAAGGTATCGGATTCAACTCCCGGATGTTGTAATTATACCTAAATTCGTAGTCTAACTCCCGTACTGCTAGTTTGGCTGAGTTCGAACAGATCAAAGTGTGATTTGTAGTTTGATGAAGTTCGACCGTATTTCAATTAATTATTAAGTTTAAACCTCATTAAGGAGATTGGAAAAATATTTCTTTATTTGTTAATAAATCATTGCGATATTATGTTAATATGTATAGCCGTGGTGGCCGAGTGGTTCGAGCAGTTGCCTGCGATGCAAAGCTCGCAAGTTCGAATCCCGACTGTACCAATGAGTTTTTTCTGAACTTAAGTACAGTGATTAGTCACACCACGAGCTTTACGGTGAAGGAAAACATCGAGAGGAAACCTGCATACGTCTGAGAAGAAATTCAAAGGCGTATGTATAGTCGTGCTTGAGTAACGGCGATGGACTCGCCATCTGTCACGTTGGCACCTAATATACCTCTGGCGGAAAGTGGGTGTGTGGGTATTACCTATACACCTCTGCCTACCCCTTCGGGGACCCTTGTGGCAAGGCGTGAGGATATATTATTTATTTATTATTATGTATATTCATTACATGTTAATCTGTATATTATAATTAATTAATTAATCTGTATAGTAAAGGTCTCCTCTGTCAGTGTAATATTCCCAAATAGGGATACTAACTTTTTGATCTACGTGATGTGTTAATACATGATGAGTATTTGTCCGAATGAGCTGGAAGCCTTGACTTAGATCGGGAATTAAATGTAAAGAGGAAGGCTCAGAAATTGAGCTCTAATAATGATATATAATATGAGACAGTAATGTACATTTGATTTAAAACAATCATAAAACATTTGATTCTGATTCTGACAGTTTTTGTGTTTTAATGAACATGTTTTTATTTTGTGAATTGAAATTAATTGCAAGTGAAACTTATTTCTCTGTTTTCACTCGCTTTTATATTCGTACGAATATATTAAACTTGTAATCTGCATTTTGTGATTATCGGACCATGACACTCTACTTTACTTTGGCACACATTGATCTGCTTTTGTTTCCGATTTCTTTTGTTCTACATTTATTTACATTCTATGTGTTCCTATATATCATTTGTAACGTTAAGATACGTTACGACCAGTATTATCTCTACTAATAACTTTGCATAGTAGCTCGTAAGTCGATGGCGAAAAATTGGGCTAAATGTTTAATTTAGAAGTTATGTAATTACATCATATTTTTTTATTTCAAATTGGCCATGTAGCTCGTGGAATATACATATACATCACGCCGAGACACACACGGGGTAGACGATTCCGTCTACCATAGAGCGCCAGACTCACTAGACTTGCAAACCTTTTTTGCTACATCCACATTTATCTGTCTATATACATGCGTGCCGGTTTTGAGTACTCTTTGTGTTCTTAAGTGTTCGATCGATTAGATCTAGGACTCTGTTAAAACTGGGTCAGGAATGCACGTGTTGAACGTGTTAATAAACCTGTTTGAGAGCGTACATAGGCAGCGGTTGACGCTTACCATCGGGTGGGCTATTGGGTGACACCATATTGAAATAGAAACCACAGCGGGATCGAGAACCGGCTCCAAGAATAATGATGTCATTAAAACAAATGAACTCTCATTATAGTAGGATTTTTTCCATTCTTGTAGCCAACTAGGAAGTGATCTTAATTACATAAGTAGTATGCACCAGGTGAGTCATAGATGCAGTAACGCTAAGTTAATTAGAATGCACTGTGAAAAGCACCAAAGCCATATATGTGCGGAAATCCTACGTGGAAAGGTACGGTGGAAACCTTTGCGGAACTACGTACAGGGGTTAGAAGCTACTATGTTTGACATTGCATTTCTCTCCCTTCTATCTTTATATATACGTATATGTAATTTTTATGAGCGTATGTATCTGACAGAACTTCTAACCGGCTCGACCATTTTGATGACTTTTTTTGGTGTGTGTTCAAATGGATCCTAGAGCTATATATGGCGGTTTAAGTTTTGTTGTCAGGCTCCCCCGATGGGGTTGGCAGAGAGTCAATAACACTTACTATTGAGATATTCTTATCACAAATTCTACGCTGACGACGTCGTCGGCAAGGGATAGTTATATATGTACGTATCTATACAGTCACATTAATTACCAGCTTATATTCCGATCAATCAAAGGAGATGGAGTCATGCATGCCCATACATAAGTCACTTAGAATTATGACGTCTAACGTTTACCGATTGAGCGAATCAATAAGACAAAATTACATATAGTTTTCCGATATGAAGTGTGTATGAAAATTGTTGTGGAATATTTTAGATTGGATGGAATAGTACTCGACTTTGACAATGCTATGCATATGTCTTGTCGTTACAATTACGATTATATCCCGAAGAGGAGTAGGGTTATTCGAATGTTTATTATAACGGGCTTTTGTCATCATTGTTAAAATGTTGGAAAGAGACATATAGATAGACATAGAGACATATAGTTAGAGTTCATCACACAAATATCTGCTCTCAGCGGGAATCAAACCCGCAACCTCAAATTTCGCAGTCAATAGCTCCAACCACTAGACCAGGCGTGATATAAAAAAAACAATTGACAGCAGACGTAGCGTTGTTTCGTTTCCTAGCATTCTGACAAATAAACACGAATATCAATATAAATACCAAATCGTGCCCTAGTTCGGTAATTACGTATAGAATTAACCTGCTTATTACCATTTGTGTGGGAAGATCAGGGAAATTGAATAGAATCGACCTGCTACAAATTATATACCCCAGACGACCCGCGCCGTTTGATTAGAGAACCGTAGACCATCACCGAATTATAACATGGTGGAAGTACTTGATCGACAATAATGCATTGTGTAATTATTCTATGTAACTTGTGAGTTGATGCCGGACGTCGCCGTCATCGGTTCTCAAGTGATATTGTACCTTACGTCACGCAAACTAATTCGATTATGAACTGCACGTAAGCGTTGCTCTGTGCGACGATCAGTACTTGTGGAAATTTGTTGGTGTATGTGTTGGCACAACAACAAATTCTGTTAAAATAATAGATTGACATTCTGAATTAATAGCAGATCATTCGGCGATAGGATAATGATGAAATTTTGTGTTGTATTTGAAAATTAAACGATACCTACTCACACGAAAAGGAGTGCGTTATAAAAAAAGGTTGCGCTCCTAATTTTTCAACTCCTGTAACCCGTGGCCTAGACACGAGACAAACATAATACCTACGTTTCGTTGCTTTTAGGTTACAGATGTTACACTATATTTAACACAGTAACCCCTTAAAGCCATCATAATCAATCTTTATTTGGTAGGTAAAGCGAAATTTCCATCGACACAATGCATTAAGGTCCGCTGTCGATATATTTATTGCGAATTGTAACTGGAATAAAGCACTTTGTTAAATCATAAAATGTTGAAATACGATTTGTTTTAACTGAAAAGCATGTGGAAATTTCGTAATGCACGCGATGTTTATATAAAACCAATGAACAGCTTTCCGACTTACCCATAATTTTATACATACATACATACATTCTCACGCCAAGTCCCTAACGGGGTAGGCAGAGAGTATAGAGCGCCAGTTCTCTCTAGACTTACATACCTCTTTCGCTTCGACCACATTCATCAGTCTCTTCATACATGCTCGTCGGTTTCGAGTACTCTTAACGTTCCCGTCCTTCAGAGTCCGATCTATTTGATCCATAATTTTATAGATAGTATTTATTAAATTCACGAGCCGTGGCAGCCTACTGGTAAAAGTAGGCGCCTGCAAACTTAAGAATGCATATTCCAACCAGTGATTAATCACACTGAGCTTTATTCGTGAAGAAAAACATTGCGAGTAATTTGTTTTTTCAAATGAGAAGAAATTCAAAGACTTATTTGTTGTCGTATTTGAGAAATGGCGATGGACTCGCCACCGTCGCGTTGGCAACTAAATATAGGTATCTAAGGCGAGACAAAGGTGTTTTACATTCCTGCCCATCTCTTCCAGGACGCTTGTGGGAAATCATGAAGATATGTTGCAGATACGTGAAGATCTGATCTGATGCTGTGTTGCAATGTTGCAAAGATATACCTATGCAGATGTATGCTAATCTGCTAGTTTCTATAATATTGAAGGTGTATTCATATTTTACATTCATGCACATCTCTTCCAGGACGCTTGTGGGAAATCATGAAGATATGTTGCAGATACGTGAAGATCTGATCTGATGCTATGTTGCAATGTTGCAAAGATATATATGCAGATGTATGCTAATCTGCTAGTTTCTATAATATTGAGTAATGTCAGAATTATCCAATACATACACTGTGTTCTTTGCTGAGCACGATCTTTGTAAAGAAAATAGAACGATCGTTTTCAGCCCGTGTCAAGGTTTTTTATAATAACGAGACGAGGCTTTAATAATCATAATTACTTCGTTCTTAAGCGTTCTTAACTACTTAATTCATTCTTTTTATATACTTTTCATTTTATAGTATGAACAACACGATATCTAAAAGTATTCATGCTCTAAGTTAAGCGGTTAATGTAGCCAGTAGTTGTAGAACTACCAAGGTTTACCGCAGGACAATGACTTAACAAGAGGTTGGTAGAGTGCAAAACGCCATGGCCCTCATATATATCCAACAGGATTAGGTATACAGAAGTTAATGACGAGATTAAATAGGATTTTTAGTTTTATTTTTAAATATCGAGTACTGACATTATCACAATTGTTTTGGTTACGCTTCTCTAATTGGCTCATCACGATGCTTCTAAATATATACAAACAACATCGGAATCCATTAATGTTGATTGTTGAAGCGCAAAATTACGCTGACTTGTGTTTCTGAAGCGTGTATTTTAAGCAAAAACTCCTTGTTAATTGGTATGATGACAACGAGGAATATACCCATTATTTACCGAACGTGTTCGACAAACTGAGCCTGAAAATTATAATCTATTCTATGCTTGTATCTAACTGTTAAGACACGAGTAAGAATATAAACATCTATAATATTATAAATTCGATGGAAATTATCCTAAACATTTGGGCGCAAAACAATGTTTTATTTATCTGTTCTCAGAAGAAGAACCTTTCTGAAATTAGTTGCACCGAAAATTTATTAATTCGGGTGCAACTCATGTCGAACCTCCTATGCGTCTAGTTGAATTGAAATTCTGTTGTTATGAATACTGAGATCGACGTGTAGGTCTACCATCGTGGCTGGTCGTTGTTTGGGACCCATTTCTTTGTTTGCTCAAAAGGTGACATAATACTGCATCAGTGAACTAATTCATTATTCCATACCTAAAATTATTTACTGAATATCTTATGCGAAACAAAGTACTTTCGTATATGGTGCGGTGTCTTACTGCATAAACTTATGTATATAACGTCAAAATAGTTAGAGTTGAAGAAAACACAGGTTGGCACAAACCATGGCACGCGATCTGTTCTTAACAACCATGTTGAGATAAATATGCACAAATATCGAATCTAAATTCATTGACAGTGAATTAAAGGTGATCATTAGCGAAGGTTTCATAACATTGGTCCAAGGGCCATCTCGCACGGCACGCGGCCAACATTACCATACAATCGACGGCCCACTTCCGATGTTGATTGATAACAAACCAAATTATACTTTCAACGCGCCAGGATTCACACTTTGAGATGTAAGCGAACGAAACACTTCGAGGAAATTCGGCTTATTGGTTCTGGAAGCCGCAACAAGTACTCCATGTTTATTCGATGAACTCAATTGAATTGCGCATTAAGATGTACGAGCGTTATTTTGCACACTTTATGATTTCTTGAACGAATCAAGGTTTGCTCTTCAGAAAATTTTCCGTTTTAACTTTTGCACTTTACTAACAAAAGAAAAGGCAACCTTCGTATTAGCAATTAATGTTTTTAAAATTTATGTCTCAAGGAATCCTTTAGGTGTCTATAAATTAACAAATGCTTTTTGACACAAGTTTTGCTCGGACATTTATTTTCTTGTTTAGGTCCTTATTGTATCACAAAGCTCGGTCGTCAAAAGTTTTGTCCGTTGTCATACAATTCATTTAGTTTACGAGTTATTTGACCACTAAATTGAGTTTCATGGAATTTGTAGGAAGCCATAACTTTTATAGTGTCATGTTTGACAGTGCTTATTTCAGTCAAATTTATGAGCGACAACGTCACCTTGTCGTTTGTTCTCATGTTGCTTCTCTGTTCATATTTGAGGGCATTAAATTTAAAATTATGATATTACAATTTTTTTATTTTTTTATACAATTATGTTTTTTTATGTGGACGAAGCGAAAGAGGTAAATCTAGTGAGATCTGGCGCTTTATTCTCTCTGCCTACCCCGTTAGGGACTCGGCGTGATGATATGTATGTATGTACATGTTTATATTAATACATGCTTTTTCTTCGTACACATACATTCACACATATCACGCCGGCCTTGGCTATTTTCTTACGCTTCATAGGTTACAGGCAGAGAGAATATGTCGCCAGTTCTCTGTACCTACACTTGTGTGTCTCTTCTGAAACATATTCATTCAAAAGTCTCTCCATACAGTTGAGTTCGAGTACTCACACATAATTACACTATGAATACAATGATAGTCTCAATCATTATGTTATGTCTTTGTTTGCGTGTACTGCGTTTTAATCGATATTACTTTACTATGTAACTTCGTCCGTTAGTCCGAAGTTCCGTGTCTGTATGAATCTCAAATGATTCCTATACATTTCGAATAATCTTATATTAAAATAGATGCTTCTAGATCAATGAGGTGTCTGTTTTAAGGATGCAAGGAATCAAAAGCATCCTTAGCGGTGGGCCGCTATTTCAGGCCGGATGCGACCTCGTGGGCGATGCGATGCCCTGAAATAGTCCGGCTGGTCCTTTACAAAATAAACAATATCCTGTATATTTTAACATCGCCCGGGAGGTTCGCCAAATGTTTGACCAATTTATTCTATAGTTTAGTTAGCCACACCTTAACCTCAAATCCGTCATAATATATAACTAATCTGTAAATATATTTCGTCTGCGAATTTTGCTTAAAAATATGGGCCTGTGACTGAAAAATGTGTTATTATATTATCTCTGTTTTCATTGTTACAGGTAAGATACTACTTTGTAGTTCAGCGCATTCAAAGCTGCAACAAAGTATGTATGTATGCATGAAGTCAAAAGTCTCCAGTGACACAGTTCCTTTGTTATGAGTAATCTGCCTCAATCTGTTTATTGTATACACGTAAGCTCCATATCGTGTTATACTGAAAGCTCGTTCGATTTATACAAATAAATAAAGCTAGAGTATCTGCATTCAATTCTGAACGAATTAATAAAACTAATTCGGGAGACTCGTTTACTAGTAGTATATACATATTTCTTAAATCTCTAAAATCTTTGCTTACCCTTTGGTTGAGGTCGGGTTTTATGTTATTTCTATCAAAGTTCGATTCGAGCTTTACAAAAGTATGCTGGTTAAAAATATTTTTTTCTTATATCAAAGCTTTTAGATTCCTAAAATACGGAGAATAATCCTCGATGACGAATCTGGTAATCTCTTTGATTCATCCTGCAATCCAAGTATAAATCCTTAAGATAAATGGGATTGCTTTTATTAGTCAATTTAACAAAAAACTATTTTGCATATATTTTACTATTTCGTAGTTTAGAATTGCATTCGCTTTACGGCGTGCTATTTCCAAAGATATTTATCTTAATGTAAATAAATAGCCGTCTTAAAGTATATCGCCGTAATCCTTTAGATTAAGAGTATCTACAGTAATAACCGAAAAATATCTGCCAAGGTTGAGCATTACTGGATTATAAAGATTTACGTTAATCAAAACACACATGACAGATGTAGCCTCGTCCTATATAGACCAGTTATGAAATATCTCAAGTCAATTCCGCGTCCGGAGCAAGCAAACAGTTGAACATCAAAGGTATTAGGCTATTAGGCAGGTGTAATTAGTCTGAAGGCACAATGGCCGCGTAACACGATAATATCAGTGATGAGGCTAGCCCTAATGACGACGATAAAGATAACTCACTAAGTCCTTTACATGGACGGACTAAATTGCCAATAACAACGCCACGTGAGTCTACTGGCTCTTAAACTTTGAGTGGAGTAAGTTAACAACCTTGTGTACTGCTGTGTCTTAAGGAACGTACATATATGCAATATACCTACTTGCAAACGCGGAATTTGAAGAACAGCTTTAAATCCAGTGGCTACGCCAGTACGGCTGAACGGAGCTGGATGAAATAAGGCACAGAGTTACATTATTAACTTCTAGGATTAAGTCATACATATCATCACGCCGACTCACTACAGGGTAGACAGAGTGAGCAGAGCTCCAGTACTCTCTAGACTCACCTCTTTCGCTTCATCCATATTCATCAGGGGTGATTTTTTCGCGGTTGAAACCGCTGGGTTCTGTTCGAGGTTCTTACGACACGTTGTTAGGGTAACAGAAAAGGTCATAAAACTCTTTTAATTCAGAAAGTACCTTTTTTAGAAGGATAAAAAATTAAATTAAGGTTGTCGTTCGACTAAAATAAAAACTAGATAAAAATGGGAGTCCCGAAAGAAAACCTAATATCCCGGAAAGAAATAAGTTAACGCAAATAAATCAGATAAAATACATTTATTTTGATGCTTCATTTCCTAGATCATAACTTTTGGGCGGTCACCAAAGCGTAAGGAAAAATATATACGTACGTATACGGCAATTTAAATTGTCAGGTAGTATTTAATTGAGGACGAACTTGCGCGCGCTCGGCGCATTACTTGTATGCAGATCATACAGTGTATGGATATAAGCCCATATTTGGAATGAGGTCGTGCTTAGTACCGCGCATGCTTCCCACGGTGTGAATAAGATTTTGCCAAACTATAGTATTAAGATGCAGGTGCGTTTCCGAAACGACAATGTGTTCTTTTGTCGTCATTGTCACAGAACCGTACTTCGGCTGTATGTATGTATGTAATTCTGCAGGAATCCCGCCTAGTTGATCCCATTGCTATCTTGTAATTGGAGATGTTTTGAGGATGTTTTTTTAAGCTTGCCTCGTTTTTTAAGACAGCGTAGAAGCTGAAAAGCAACGCAAGCATTTTTGAAATTTGAGTATATATGAAAACTGTGCCGCTTATGAATGGCTAAGAACAATAGTTCCTTTCGCGAATGCTCAGGCTGTGGAATGAACTCTCCGTTGAGGTTTTCCTTAGAGAGTACAGCATGCAGTTTTTCAAGAAGAGTGTGAAAATATTCCTGACTGTTTGCCACCCAAGTGGTATAAAAAAACTGTGACCCGCTATTTCACGTCCAATTTGATTACACATATGCAAATATGAGTAGCATAATAGTATATATAGTAGCTTTTTTGATACTTTTCAAATCGGATTAGTAGTTCCTGTAATCTGCACATTCATACGAACAAACTCCGCCCCTTTATGGACTATGGATAGAAACACTCGATATCTGCCACGTTGGTATTAAAAAAGCTCCGGCAAATAGGTATTGCTATACCTCTGCCTACCTCTCCACTTCTGCCTGAAAACTTGTGTATACATAAAATTGTTTGCTTGGCACTGTGTCTAATGAACAATTATTAACACATTAGGTGTATATTATAGCATACAAAAATCTTGAAGAGAACAACTCCCCAAAACCGATTAACGGTTACACAAAAACCCGCAAAGCTGCTGCTTCACATGTCAAGAACAAATCTTGCAGCTGTTATCCCTCAATTTAATTCTATTTGTTGTTATTTAATGCACTTTTTTCCTCCACAATTTGGTATGGTCAAGATGGTACGGTACGTATACCTACTACTAATATTATAAATTATTGTGAGAATGTCTGTTCCGTTTTCACCCAAAAAGTACTGAAAATTGCATGTAGTTTGGCACATAGAAGGATTTTCTAAAGAATTGTTTGAAGGGGAATTCAGCCTCATACCTTGAAACCACAAAGATCTCGCACTGCGCGGTTTCAAAGGAATTTACTTCAGCAAATGCTCAGGCTGTTGAGATTTTCTGCAGGGTCGGCAGCGCGCGAGCGATACCCCTGGTGTTGCAAGCGTCCATAAGCGGCGATAACCGGTTACCACCAGGTCGACCGCATGCTTGCTAGCCATCAATGTAGTATAAAAAAAAGCTTTTTCTTTGTTAGATTTACACAGGAAGTGTTTTATTCAAGAAACATATCTACGAAAGAAATACAATTTTACGTGGATGAAACCGTGTGCACAGCTAGTTATATTACAATATACCCTTTGGCTGGTAACAGTGGCGTGTAGATTTTTTCATACGCACCTAACGGTATGGTAGAAGTACGGTCGCGAGCAGGTAGAGGCACCCGATTCTAGGGATCGTTGGATTTAGTTTTTTTGTTAAGGTGCGCTGCTCGCTGAGCCATCGGTTGTTTTAATGCCGATTCTATAAGTCTATTGTAGTGTCTCACGACAACAGCGATACCAACAGCAGAACACTGATTTCATTCCAGCACTTGTATTTATCTATGTTTTTAATATAGGCACTATTTTATATAGGTACAGGCACACTATACAACACACACAAGAAATAGGCAGAAGACATTATCAGCATATATAAATAACTTGGGACAATTCGTCACAAATTGACGTGGGCCCAAATTAAGCAAAGATTGTTTGTAGTGCGGTAGATAGACAACGATAAATATACTTATATAGATAAATACACACGTTAAATACATAGGACATCCAAACTAAGGAACACATACTCGTGTTCATCATACAAATATCTGCCCGCAGCGGTAATCGAATACATGTAATTATATATGTTATATAATTAAATATATTATATATACATATATGTAATTACAGACCTAGCTATTCACTTATTTACTAGATTGCCTTAATTGTGTCGTTTCACAAATTACTCTTTCGATACTGGAGATGTTGACGGTGGTAGCCTTGATTACTCCCTATAATATTAGGAATCTGCTAGCAAACATAAAAAATATACGGGGTAGGCAGAGAGTATAGAGCGCCAGTTCTCTCTAGACTTACATACCTCTTTCGCTTCGTCCACATTCATCAGTGTCTTCATACATGCTCGTCGGTAAATACATGTATATAACTACAAACTTGTATATGGATTTAAGAACAAAGCGTTTCGTTTTGATATTACTTAAAGACAATTCAATTTTTATTATTCGTGAAGAAATCGTTAATTTTATGTCCACAACCATCTGTCTTATGAAGACTAATTTTTTCCAAGTTATCTTTGAAATACGTCTTAGCACCGAACTTGCAGTGACAGCCCAAGTCTCAATCTAATTTCTGACAGACGCGTGGCCCAAACAAAGCCATGGACAACAATACGGAACAATTGTTTATTATAGTCCGTAATGGCAGTGTAATTAGATGACAAGCAAAGTAACGTTACATTGCTCGTTTGAATAGAGACCCACGCCCTTGCTGCCTTTGTTCCGCAAGCGGTGAAAGTAAAAGTACGGTCACTACCGGCGCCCGTTTATGGCTACAAAGGCTTAGTAAAACACCTTCATTACATAGAGGGGATGTTTGCGTATTGATATTACAATTTGATCACAAAAGGTGTCTACACTTAATAAAATCCTACGCTCCCTACTAATACATATTATAAATACTAAAGTTAGATTACGTGGGCGAAACCGCGGGGCACCACTGTGGCAGGTGTATTATAAAGAGGTTTAGGTTTTTTTTACAAAATAAGTTATTAAATAGTAAAACAACACCGGCCATCAAGTCAATACGCCACCCTGCTGCGAAAGATGCGCACGCGCACAGAAGCAGTCCGGGCGCTTTAGACCATTCCTGTTGCTCGATCGCCCATCTACTGCAAACTGACAGCGTTATATGAGAACGACAGTTGTAGCTGCAGGCAGTGTGAAGACGAGATCAAATCCGAAAAACATCCCGGTCTCATGAAAAATGTACATGAAATTTATTTTTCCATTGAATAAACGTACAAAATTCTATAATGAAAATATGATTTAATGTAGTTTCTAAGCCACAGGTAATTTTCCTGTTTGATTATGAATATAGGAGCACGAGTAATGTCCACGTATAAAGGTTTAAAGTAGACAAGCGCCACTCCCTGCTTCCGATCTATTAGGCGTTTTGGAATTATAACAATTAATTAATTAAAGTTAATTTAAGTCATTAAGTAAGAGCCCTTTTGTATCCATTTGATAGTTCCCAGTTAACAATTCTTTACATTGATCTAATTTAAACTCAATTGAGTCGTTGGAGGGTTCATTCGGTTCCTCACTTAAGCTAAGTTATGCTATGTTCCTTAACTCTAGGATATTGGTCACCGAAACGGTGTTCAGATTATAGGTTAGTTTACGCTCTCGCTACTTTTAATCACAGTATTTAATACATATTGCACGGAACGATACGTCGTCAAAAGTCGATAAGTTCAATTCCGGATGCAGTGACAAACTGATCCCACCCTAGGGTTGTTACTTTGTGACATTAACTTCTTCTTATAGTGCCTCTCCAACTTGTCCTCCCAACTTGATGCAGAATTTCAACATTGGTCACTCGGTCCGTCCAGCTCATGGCCAATATGCGTCTATATGCCCACATTTCAAACTTTACATTAACTTATCTTTATATATTCTACTGTTTATAAATTCTACTGTTTGTGCGTTTGAAGCCTAACTCTGCCTAAATGCCTTGACTGATTAGTATTAATTTTGATTTATATACTTGAGTAGCTCTCTGGATAATTTTAAAATACATTAGAACCCGGTTTGTGAGGCTGCGATATTGTTTCAGAAACTTTTCACCAAGGGAAGCTGGGTGGGACAACTAGTATTGTATATATTAATCGTCCCGCCCATCCTCGTTTGTGTGATAAATAAAGGTGGAAGATGATCGCAGCGCCTTCTAGATCGCAGGGTCAAAGCGTGTATCTTAACTATCCTGTTTTCCATGCAAATTCGTACAAAAAATCATCGGTCGTGCCGTGGCCATTGAATTAATTTATATGTATCGAAGATTCATTTAGGTCGAATAGTATAATTGAAGACCCCGAAAGGTTGGGGTGGGGTTTTAAAGGAGATATTAAAATTATAAGGTATTGCCGTTATTTCTTATTATTTATTGTATGACGAGCATTTATGAAGACACTGATGAATGTGGACGAAGCAAAAGAGGTATGTAAGTCTAGAGAGAACTGGCGCTCTATACTCTCTGCCTACCCCGTTAGGGACTCGGCGTGATGATATGTATATGATTACCTAGATGTTGGGTACACATTTATGGGTCTACTAAAATAGTGTGTAAAGCGGTTTTTTCCTAGCCAGGCTATATTATATTCTATGAATCTATTCCATCAAACTCGCATATTAGTAATGTATGTAAACCGAATTCCACGATGCTTCCAACAATTAAATGGCTTTGAGTCATGCCACTAGTATTTACATACTAATAATGTATGAAGTCATGACGTCTGTTGAAACGTCGGAAGGCACTAAATGTTTCGTTAGCTCTCAGCAGTCAAAATTATATTCTCATAAATTCCTGAATATTATATTCAACATTATTATTTATAACAGATCTAACAAATGATTCACGATACATTGGTATACAGGCTATATACCATCATGCTACAAACAAAAGAAGCTGAGCATAAATGAAAACTATAGCAAAAACGGGGAAAAATTATGTTCTATTCCAGAAAAAAAAAATTACGCGGATTATACCGCACGGCGCAACTAGTGTTTCATAAAGCATATACATATTAAATGTGAATATTGGCCCAATGCTTCAAAAGGATTTTTTTTTCCATCTAATGTCAAATGCTCATCTGGTTAAACTCAAGGATTGGTTACAAATAGTCTAAGCTCACCACTGGATCTGGAGAGTTTATACCATGCAAAATATTTTTCTCTTACATATTTTGATTAGTTAATTCACTCATTAAACGATTGTATGTGTATCTAAGCTAATTACTACATTCCAGTTAATAAATTATTCTTCTATTGTTTGTAGAGAATTAATATTACCGGAAAACATTCGCAATACGATAATAGGCTGAAACAAAACCGCAAGTGTATCGTGGGTTTAGCCAGAAATCGGTCTGTATATAAGAATAAATTATGTTTTGCAATGCAGAATAATAACCCACCACTGGCGCTGATACTCGTAGTTGTAGGTACAGTTTTTCTGTGATTATCCAAGCAGGGGCAGTGATAATAACGAATTTCATCTGCTTATAAAACGAAAATATGCGTTAATATACGTACGATTACTAATTTCGACGTTGGGAACATTTAAATTAGTGATCGATTTGATCTAGGTAGTTGGAACATATTCCTCTGCCTTTTCTCAGCTCTATGAATATATTTATACAAGTCCCTAGGTTATATTTATACCCATAGGAGTCGGAGGCATAATTAGTATAAATATGGTGTTATTATAACATATACTTTTAGAAATCCTGCTTACCTAGTTTGTGCCTTGCGTCTTGATATATAAGATCCATTCTGCATTGTCAGCAGCCACTTGTGGTTACTCCTGTGTGTATTAACAAGAATACCATCCCAGGAGCGTGTGGTTACAGCGTCCAATTAGCTATCAAGTTTTTTCTATCTGGTTACTAATCCTGTTGCACTCTATAATAGTCTCCTCTATGGAGTTCGTTCAATGATGAATTTATTCCGAGTTGTTAATTAATATAATGCCAATTACACCGATTGGACACTTTTATATAAAATTAAAAGAAAGAAGTAATAAATGGGAAATATGAAAACGACAAAATTGAGAACACAAAACGCTACGCCAACTTTCAGCATTTCTCACAAGCTATGACGGTTTTCTGAACTCAAAAACATTAAAAAACACGTTACACAATAAACAATCCCTAAATAGTCCACGTGTACATACATAAACTGGTTCGTGACATACGAGTCCCCTATTGAATGGATTCTGACGAAGATACGCCAGTGGACAGATATAGGTCGAGATAACTGCAGCACGTGTGTGAAAACGTTACACGTTATAATTTCAAACCTTTTTTACTCTATATTTTATGCTATTCGAAGCCGTAGTGGACGTGCGGTTCGAATTAGTCGCCTGCAACACAAAGATTGCAAGTACGAGTTTGAATCCCGATATACCAATGAGTTTTTCTGAACTTATATACAGTGTTTTACGACGGGACGGCACAAGACGAGCTTTATGGTTAAGGAAAACATCGAGAGGAATCCTGCGCA
>JACCPG010003297.1:0-15297 GCA_016069955.1 Drepana arcuata | reverse complement strand
GCAGCGAATCCTGGGTATGTCAGAGGAAGTATGAAAATAGCTTGAATGCAGTCGAGATGCGATCTCTTCGAAAAATGTGCGGAGTAACGATCTTAGTTCGATTCCGCAATGAAGAGATTCGCAAATCAACTGGCTTGAATGAGGGTGTGATTGTAAAGATGAAGAAATTTAATTGTAAAGATTTTTATTTAATTTTTATTTATTTATTTAACATCCCAACTTACATCTATCTTCACAGTACAGAACCAACACAATAGATAAGCAAATATTTTTATGAGACAATATAAAGCTGTAGCAGGTAACATATAAAGATGTAGTGAATTCACCCAAAGAGCAGGCAAATACGTCAATCATTACAGCAATGTGGTTAAGGGTGCCGAGTGCACGCGTCAGCGGCGACCTGTTGAGTAGCTGTGTACTCCCGCGCGGTACCACTAAAAGACGCAGAACCCCACGAGCCCGAATATCCCTGGATTATACAACTTGCCGCGTATTAATTTAAACACGTACAATGCTAAGGCCTACTGTGCCTAAAATAAATAGACTGGGTTACATCAGGGGATAGAATGGATATACCCCGCATTGCCAGTAATATTAATATCCGTTTAATTTGTTTTGAACGCGCTCCAGCATAAGACCATATTTATTTTGATGAGGAGCCCATATGGCTGAGTTAAACTCAAGATGGCTTCTCACAAGGGCATTGTATAAAGCAATGATCGTTCTCTTATCTGTAAATTGGTGCACCCTACGAAGTATAAGCCCTAAATTTCTATAGGCTTTTTTACAAATCCTAGTAGTATGATCCCGGACTCCTTTCATAACATCCGCATCAACCGTATAATTATGGGGTAAGGGAGCTCGCGCTTTTGGGAAAGTAATCGTGACGCATTTAGAAGTGTTAAACTCAAATTTTTTGTGTATTTCTTTGTCCTACTTTCGATTTTATATAATTCCAAAACGCTTTCGGATCTTCCGTCAAATGGTTTTGCACGCAGTCCCGATGTCGGTCCTGAGCAAGCTTAATCATATTGTTACGAGCTGGGGTTCGGGATAATTTAATGATAGCCGGTTGTTACACTTAAACGACACTTTATTCTATACACAATATAATTCCGGAGACTTGTACGATAAATCCTTACACTATTCGCTACAGCTCTATTCACTATAACACTGATCACTACAACACAGTACTAGTACAACACAGTAAACCCTAAGTACTGAAACACTTCTACTCTGTATACACTACAACACAGTAACAGTAGAACACAGTAAACACTAGACACTGATACACTTCTACTCTGTGTACACTACAACACAGTAACAGTAGAACACAGTAAACACTAGGCACTGAAACACTTCACTAATACTGTAACACTCACTATAGTCACCGATAAAACACTTGTGATCACTCGCACTGAACTAAACTCACTAACTCTAACTCAGACTCACTAAACTAACTCTCTAAACTGACTCGCTCCGACTCAACTCTCTAAACTGACTCGCTCAGACTCAACTCTCTAAACTGACTCGCTCAGACTCAACTCTCTAAACTGACTCGCTCGTCGGAGTGAACTCGAACTGAACTCGGAGAGAACTGACTGCCTGTGCCCATCGGGTACCGCCTTATATATGGCACCGGCACGACATACTAGATATCGGTGGAAGGCTCTAGACCGCCATTAAGATATTCGTAGAATTGTCGTGTGAATGCAGTCTTAGAGAACAATGGCCGGGCGACGAAAACAACTTGTTTACGTCCTTTCTTAATTGCCTCCTTTTGTCTATATTTCCTGCTAAGTGTTGTTGTTTCGCATGGCTTTCACACGGCAAGCCCTCCAGAACCTTCCATCGTAACAGTAACATGCCTTTCTTCATCTTTACAATCACGCCCTCATTCACGCCAGTTGATTTGCGAATCTCTTCATTGCGGATTCGATCTAATATCGTTACGCCGCACATTTTTCGAAGAGATCGCATCTCGACTGCATTCAAGCTATTTTCATACTTCCTCTGACATACCCAGGATTCGCTGAAAATTATAATAATAATAATAATAACATTAATAAACTAATTTACAATATAACAAAATACACTTTAAAAACTTATATATTATCAAATAGTTTCTAAGAATTTTCTAACTGTTTCTGCGAGTTTCGGCAGGGTCTGGTGATATATATCTATATCATTAGACATGGTGTTGATCAAACTAATGGCTCTCGAAAGGGGAGCGTATTTGAGCAGATTTGTCCTGGGTGTGGGCTCGCGGAGCGTGGGCTGACGGCGGCGGGCCGTAACGCAGGCTGCCGGCGCGCACAGGCGCAGCTCCGCGAGCAGGTCGGGGTGCTGCACCTGCCCGCGCGCCACCCGCGCTACGTACACCACCAGTGCAACATCTCGCCTCACGTCCAACCTAGTGTATCCCACCATACCCATAACAAATAGGCTCGGGTACATTAAAGGATAGTATGGGTATACTCCATACTCCTTCATATAGAGAAATCGTGTGAATTTATTTTGGATTCTTTCCACCATTTGGCAATATTTTGCCTCATGGGGATTCCATATTATAGCGTTCGTTTCCAGGTGGCTACGAACCAACGCATTGTATAGTATTTTTAAAACCGCTATATTTTTAAAATCCGTGGCTTGTCTCAATATGAAACCTAGGTTTCTAAACGCTTTATTACATGCATTCCTGATGTGATCACGAAACGTTAACCCGGACACCATCTCTAGTCCCAAATCACGGACCCGATGTACTCGCGGCATCTCTTCCTGCCCTATCTTATATTGGTGTTGGAGAGGAGCGCGCGCTCTGCTGTAGGTCATCATGCAACACTTTGTTAAGTTGAAATACAGCTTATTAGCCTCACTCCATTCCACTACCCGGTTTATATCTCGTTGAAGCCGCTCACAATCAAGATTGTTAGAAATTTTGAGGAACAACTTCAGATCATCCGCAAACAGTAATGTCCGCACCTCCTCGACGACACTTGGGAGATCGTTAATCTTAATTAGGAACTCCAATGGTCCCAGGGTGCTTCCCTGGCTTACCCCGGAGAACGTAAAGTAAGGGTTGGACGTGTGCCCTGCATACTCGACATACTGTCGGCGTTCCCCAAGGTAGCTCGCGAAAAACTGTAATAAGTGAGGAGTGAAACCCACTGCAGCAAACTTCTGTAGGAGTATATCGTTGTCCACCATGTCGAAAGCTTTCTTAAAGTCGAAGTACGCGGTATCGACCTGTACCCCCGCATCTAAGGCCTGCGTAAGGTAAGTCACAAATGATATGTCACATCGTTGATCCTAGTGACAACCCGGTATGGTCCATTCCATCTTGCTTGTAGCTTCGGAGATATTCCTTTCTTCCGTACTGGATGGTGAAGCCACACCAGGGATCCCCTGCTGAATCCAGGATTGTTGATGTTTCCGCCATAGCGGGTCTTCATCTTTTCAGACTTCAGTTGACTGAATTGCCTCTTGTGACCGCAGAAGCCGTTCATTCTCATGCGCCCGTCACCAGCATAATCCGTCACAGAAATTGGAGAGTTCGATATTCTAAGGGCTCCTCCAAAACCAGCAAGCCTCCTCGCTGTCCTGGCCTCTATCTTGGTCCTGACCAGACTTGCTCTATCTGGACAATTAAACTGCAGGAGGCCCTTTTCTTTGACTGCCGTAATTTCTTTTCCAAAATGAACAGTCAGCTCCTTATAAAGATGGGTTTGTTCCACTTTGTTGCACTTCAGCTGCTCTTGAAGTTGCACTTGCTCTTCCCGGAGTTGCACTTGCTCTTCCCGAAGTTGCACTTGCTCTTCCTGCAGTCGCACTTGCTCTTCCTGACATCGCACTTGCTCTTCCTGACATCGCACTTGCTTTTCCTGAAGTTGCACTTGTTCTACCTGACGTCGAACTTGCTCTTCCTGATGTTGCCCTTGCTCTTCCTGACGTCGCACTTGCTTTTCCAGACTTCGCACTTGCACTTCCTGATCGCACCTCTCCTGCTCTAGAAGCTGTTGTGTCTGCTCTTCCTGACTTCGCACTTGTACTTCCTTATCGTGCCTCAGTTGCTCTTGAAGCTGTCGTGTCAGCTCTTCCTGACATCGCTCTTGCTCTACTTGAAGTCGCACTTGATCTTCCCGAAGCTGTACTTGCTCTTCCTGATGTCGCACTTGCTCTTCCTTATCGCACTTCAGCAGCTGTAGAAGCTGCCGTGTCTGTTCTTTCTGACGTTCTTCCTGACCTCGCCTCTGCTCTTCCCAACGTTCTTTCTGACGTCGCCACTGCTCATCCTGACGTCGCCACTGCTCTTCCTGACGTCGATCCATCTCCTGCAGAAACGCTATGAGCTCAGCTATGTCGGTAGCCGAAACTTGAGGATTCATTGGCGGTGCATTCCCAGCATCGCCAGTGGCCGTCGGCTCCGCAGCCTGCTGCTCTTGCTGCATTGTTTGGGTTGGACCCGGAGTGTCGTCTTTTGGTAGAACCGGCTTAATTATCCCTCACTTCTGACACCAATTGTTACGAGCTGGGGTTCGGGATAATTTAATGATAGCCGGTTGTTACACTTAAACGACACTTTATTCTATACACAATATAATTCCGGAGACTTGTACGATAAATCCTTACACTTCGCTACAATTCTATTCACTATAACACAGTACTAGTACAACACAGTAAACCCTAGGTACTGAAACACTTCTACTCTGTATACACTACAACACAGTAACAGTAGAACACAGTAAACACTAGACACTGATACACTTCTACTCTGTGTACACTACAACACAGTAACAGTAGAACACAGTAAACACTAGGCACTGAACCACTTCACTAATACTGTAACACTCACTATAGTCACCGATAAAACACTTGTGATCACTCGCACTGAACTAAACTCACTAACTCTAACTCAGACTCACTCACTGACTGACTCGCTCAGACTGACTGTCTCTCTAAAACTGACTGCCCATGCCCATCGGGTACCGCCTTATATATGGCACCGGCACGATATACTAGATATCGGTGGAAGGCTCTAGACTGCCATTAAGATGTTCGTAGAATTGCCGTGTGAATGCATCCGCAGAACAATGGCCGGGCGACGAAAACAACTTGTTTACGTCCTTTCTTAATTGCCTCCTTTTGTCAATATTTCAGGCTAAATGTTGTTGTTTGGCATGACTTTCACACGGCAAGCCCTCCAGAACCTTCCATCGTAACAATATTTTTGACCCGCGTCCTAAGCCGTGCGAACTCTTCGTAGTCACCTGCGTTTTACTTGAGAATTGATATTTCGCGAATTATTTCGGCTCTATACCACTCAGGGTACACATCTCTGGAGTTATCCCGCTTATATATTTTAATTGGAACACACTCATAAAATATTTCATCAATAGTATTATAAAAAAGCATATACATACATTGTTCTACATTATTTAAACTACATATAGCACTCCAGTCAACCGAAGCCATTAGAAAATATAATCTTGGATAATCGGCCTTGCTGAAGTTCCACTTTGCTGTCCGTCTGCGCGTGTCTTCATTATCACCAGCGGCATAACCAGAACTATAAGCCAGTTTAATGTCTCGGTGTCCGGTTTAAGTTTAGCTTTACGTAGTTTAAAACGTGGTGTGGCCACTAAAAGCGCGCCGCCTTGTTTTCGCCCATCTGTACGATCACAGTGTATTATTTTGTAGCCTTGTGGGACTAGTTCAGCATCTTGAATGGAGCCATAGCAGCCGGTCTCGGTTATTGCATATAAATCTGCGCTCATAGATGCCACCCCGGTAAAGAAGTCCTCCAGTTTTGTTCTGAGGCCTCTAACATTTTGGTAGTAAATTTCGATTGCTTTACCCCGATTGTTTGGAGGTTTCCTTTGGCCTCCGAAACCACACCCATTCACAAATTCAATGTTAATCGGCCAGATTTCTGGCTGACACAATTTCTCATACTCGCTTTCTGGTACTCCTATCATAAATGATGCGTAATCCCTCTCCGTTCTAGGTCGTATTTTCTCAATTTTTATTGACACTTCTTGGCCGCATATTGTTTTTACGTACTTTTCTAAATTTTCCACTGTAGTTTCTTTATTGAGGCGCCAAACATGTTTTTTTTTTGCATGACAAACAAGCATGCGGTCCGCCTGTTGGTAAGCGGTTACCGCCGCCTATGGACGCTTGCAATACCAGGGGTATCACTCGCGCGTTGCCGACCCTGCAGGAATCTTTTCACACCCTTCTTGAAGAACTCCATGCTGTACTCTCCAGGGAAAACCTCAACGGGGAGCCCATTCCACAGCCTGAGCGTTCGCGGAAGAAAACTCCTTTGGAAGCGCACAGTGCGAGACCTTTGTGGTTCCAAGGTATGGGGATGAATTCCCCGTCGATGGCGAGAGGTGCGATGGTAGAAGGTGGAAGTGGGCATCATGTCGAACAATTCTGCTGAACACTCCCCGTTGTACAAGCGGTAGAACACACACAGGGAGGCAAAGTCTCTCCTCAGACTTAGTGATTCCAAGCCGCTTGTGAGCAAAGGATCATCGACAATTCTAGCGGCGCGTTTCTGAACCGCGTCAAAAGGCCCTAGCTGGTATCCAGGGGCTCCAGCCCACAGGTGGCAGCAGTACTCCATATGGGGCCGAACTTGCGACTTATAAAGTTGCAGCCTTTGTGAAGATGTGAAGTACTGCTTAGCCCTGTTGAGCACACCGAGCTTCCTCGACGCCAGCTTAGCCTTGTCCTCCAAATGACCACGGAACTGAACGTCGCTAGAAATATCGACCCCAAGGATCCTAATGCTCTCCGAGATGTTCAGGGGAGTGTTCTGGAATTGTGGAGCCACAGCGAATGGAGTTTTTTAGCAGTGAACGCACACACTTGTGTCTTAGTGGGGTTGAAGTGGACTAGGTTTAGTCGACCCCAATCGGAGACACTGCGAAGTGTACTCTCGATTTCAGACACAAGTCGCTCGCGACTTTCCTCCACAGTGGAACGAGGGAGATTAGCACGGCCCGTGTAGTAAGTGTCCCCAGTGCTGTCGTCTGCATAGCAATGAATGCCTTCAATAGAAAGCATGTCATTAATATGTAGAAGAAACAGAGTCGGGGACAACACAGAGCCTTGCGGGACTCCAGCATTAATGTCCATGCTTTCGGAGCAGCTACCGTCAACGACGGCTCTTATGCATCTGCTGGACAGAAAGCTGGTGACCCATTTGCATAATCCCTCTGGCAGTCCGTAGGATGGAAGCTTCGATAGAAGACCGCGATGCCAGACCCGATCGAACGCTTTCGCCACATCCAAGCTAACAGCTAATGCCTCACCTTGACTCTCAATGGCGTGTGACCAACGGTGCGTGAGATATACTAGAAGGTCACCCGTTGAGCGACTGTGGCGGAAGCCATACTGTTGGTCACTCAACAAACCGTGACCCTCTAGATATCGCAGGAGTTGCGTATTAATCACTCGCTCCATAATTTTAGAGAGGAGGGAGGTGATGGCGATCGGCCTGTAATTTGATGGGTCTGATCTATCGCCCTTTTTGGGCACTGGGTGCACGTGGGCGGTCCTCCACGAAGTTGGGACTTTTTGGGTGGAGTAGGAAAGCGCGAATAGGCGCGTCAAAACAGGACACAATTCAGGAGCACACTGCTTAAGCACCACTGCCGGAATACCGTCTGGCCCGCTCGACTTATGGACGTCCAGAGACAGCATCTCCCTGAGACATGTAAAAACTTCTTCTTCTCCGTTGCTTGAATTTCAATTGCACTTGTACTTCCGCCCCTTTTCACTTCCGCGTTAGGGTACTTCTTCATTTTTTGTTTACAAGGGTTCATTTACCTTCTTCTATAATATCGATTCCCTTAGCTGGTTTTGAAGAAACTTCTAGGTTTGAAATTATTTCATCATTCTTTGGCTCCTTTGTTTCCTGTGTGACCAGTGGTTTCGTACCTGACCCTAGATCTTTTTGATACCTCCATTTGGTTTTGTGTGACCTTCGCATAAGTTGATAGTTCCTTTTTATTATTATGACTTGTCTCCGTTATACTTTTTCTTTTCTTCTTCTGTCAGGCTATCTTGTTTCCATATGTTCATTGTTGTTGTTCATGGTTTTTAGAAAATTCTCCAATAAATCAACTTTGCTTTTTCTTGCACTACCCTTATACATAACTTCAATTCATGCAATTCCATATTAGTTTTATCAAACTGTTGCCTTAAATCTTCATATGATTTCAACTGGTCGTCCAATCGGGCGTTCATTTCTGCCCGGAATTCCCGTAACTCTTCCATTAGTTTAGTTTCTTTATCAACAATAGGGGTATCAATGGCCTCGACACGATTGCCGCGTTCCATATTAATGTACCCACATGGTGTAAAAGTTTTATCCATAATGGTTCCTCTTACCGGAGTACTGGAGTTATCTCTCTTCGGGTTGCTACATATACACTCCGGACATACCCATGTAGCTTTGTAATCCTGCGTTAGGGCTCCAAACGTTTCCGATGACATTCCCAGACACTTCACATGATATATCTTTTTACAGTTATCATTAGAACACTCCATAAATGAGACATCAAAAATTGCCGTATCACAGACATTGCACTTAGTTCCCATTAGGTCCGAAACTATTTATTTTAGTTTTATTTGAAACCACTCAATAAACGCATCCGTGCTCATTGACGCACGCCCAAAACGTTATATAGAAATAATGAGTGAAGAAAGATAGGCGAAACAGATATACAAAGCAAAAGTTTGTGCATGAAGAGGCAGAGGAAGACCATTTTCCAAGTACCTAGATCAAACCCATCGGACGCTCAAGGACGGAAACGTCAATAGTACTCGAAACCGACGAGCATGTATGAAAAGACTGATGAATGTGGACGAAGCGAAAGAAGTATATAGTATAGATGGAGAGCTCAAACATTTAAAAAAAAAAATCCGGATTCAAATGTATCGTATATCCTAATCCTAAATATAAGCCATCATCATTTCAACTTTCAGCCAAATCGGTTCAGCCGTTTTGTAGAGAAAGAACCGCAAACATCCAAACTTACAAGCTTTCACCTTTATAATATTAGTAAGAAGTAAGATAAGAAAAGATAAGATACAGCAACCACAAATATTCGCCAAGTAAGTAGGCACCTAATCTAAGAGATTTCCAAGGAATTTTCGAAGGAAAATCAAGTTGTAAGCTAAGTTTTTCATCCAAATATCTTAGAATAAATAAAGTTGTCATTTCCAATTCAAATCCGAGTCAAGTACTCTTTTAAACTTGACATTCGAACTATAATGAATATTACATTTTGCTCAAGTTAGAGTTCAAGATTTAATTTTTAAATCCAAGTTGGAGTTCAAGATTTTATTTTTAAATTCGATTCAAGCATTTGCCAAAATAAATTAAAAACACTAAGGAGTATTCGATGCCAATATCCCCAAATTAACATTTTACCAAACTACTAACCTTTTTAACCCCGTTAAGCGATGAGTTTCAATCAAACACGAAACACGTCTTCCATAATTTTTTTTTATACGACATGTGTGGCTAACAATCATGCGGTCCGCCCGACGGTGCCCGGCCCGAAGTGGTTACCGACGCCTATGAACGCAACACCAGGGGTATCACTCGCGCGTTGCCGACCCTGCAAGAATCTTTTCACACCCGTCTTGAAGAACTCCATTCATTCCACAGCCTGAGCGTTCGCGGAAGAAAACTCCTTTGGAAGCGCACAGTGCGAGACCTTTGTGGTTCCAAGGTATGGGGGTTAATTCCCCGTCGATGGCGAGAGGTGCGGTGGTAGAAGGTGGAAGTGGGCATCATGTCGAACAATTCTGCTGAACACTCCCCGTTATAAATCGCAAAGTCTCTCCTCAGTCTTGGTGGTTCCAAGCCACTTGTGCTATTTATCTCTTTACATATAAAATTCAAAATGTAAGTTACGCTCGTTAAACATTCAAAATGAAATTAAATTGAGGTACCTACGGTGGTAGTTCGCATTATATTTGAATAAGTACGTACGTAACTACGTAAGTAAGTACGTGACTTGCATTTAGGTAACGGTGTACAATTAATTACATACATACATACATATCATCACGCCAAGTCCCTAACGGGGTAGGCAGAGAGTATAGAGCGCCAGTTCTCTCTACACTTACATACCTCTTTCGCTTCATCCACATTCATCAGTCTCTTCATAAATGCTCGTCGGTTTCGAGTACTCTTAACGTTCCCGTCCTTCAGAGTCCGATCTATTTGATCCAGGTAGTTGGAACGTGGCCTTCCTCTGCCTCTTCTTGCACACACTTTTGCTTTGTATATCTGTTTCGTCAATCTTTCTTCACTCATCCTTTCTTATCATAGAATTAATTATATTCTAAGATTCATAGAATATAATTAATTCTAATGCCACTTCTAGGCAGAGGTGTATAGGTATTACCTATACACCTCTGCCTACCCCTTCGGGGACCCTTGTGGGAAGGCGTAAGGATATATTATTATTGTTATCCTCACACCTTCCCGCAAGAAGGAATAGGCAGAGGTGTATAGTTAGTACCCACACATCCACTTTCCACCAGAGATATATTAGGTGCCAACGTGACAGATGGCGAGTCCATCGCCGTTATTAATATATTCCCTAGAATCATAATATATATATAGGTTATGATTGTGAACTCACTCATCATGAAATCTCAGGAACTATAAGGCCGATTGACTTGAAATTTGGTAGGAGTATTCTTTACGCGGTGTAGAGGTCAGCTAATAACGGATTTTATGAAACTCAACTTTTTTTAAAACACGTTTTTAACTATTGCCTCCATAGGGGAAGCAATAGTTGAGAAACGATTTTTTTTACTTTTTCACCCGGGCGAAGCTGGGCGGGACAGCTAGTATCTAATATATCACCACGCCTACCCACAAGGGACCCCCTAGATGTAGGTAGGTGAATTGTGTAGGTGGTAACCGCGCACCCACTTTCCGCCAGAGATATACCTAACTAGCTGTGCCCGCGACTTCGTTGGCGTGGACGGCTTATTATCTTTCATATAATGTTTTTTTTTTTTCTATAAAAAGTATCCTATGTTACTTCTAATACCTCCAAGAATATGTCTACAAAGTTTTATGATGATCGGTTTAGTAGTTTTTACGTGAAAGCGTAACAAACATACTTACATTCACATTTATAATATTACTAGCTGTGCCCGCGGCTTCGTCGTCGTGGGCGGCTTTTTATCTTTCGTAAAAATGTTTTTTTTCAATAAAAAGTATCCTCTGTTACTTCTAATACCTCCAAGAATTAGTGTACAAAGTTTTATGATGATCGGTTTTGTAGTTTTTACGTGAAAGCGTAACAAACAAACTTACATTCACATTTATAATATTAGTAAGGATTAAGGATATACCTCCGGCGGAAAGTGGGTGTATGGGTATTACCTATACACCTCTACCTATACGCCTACCCCTTACCCCTTGTGGGAAGGCGTGAGGATATATTATTATTATTATTATATATTTAAGGTGCCACTGTGACAGATAGCAAGACCATCGCCGTTACCAAAGCACGATTCAACATCAGTATTTTACTTTCTCAAACGTATGCAGGTTTCCTCTCGATGTTTTCCTTCACCGTTAAGCCCGTGGTGTGACTAATCACTGTACTTAAGTTCAAAGAAAATCATTGACGCAATCGGAGTTTGAACTTGCAATATTTGCGTTGTAACTAATCGAACTACTAAGCCAATACGGCTCAATATTGTAAGTAACTATATGTTACAAACTGGATTAATCAATAAAATTGCCGATATATACGCAGCCTTCACCAATTGGGAACTAAATTTTTTTAACAATGTTCTTCGCTTCATTGATTTAAGTTGTAATTAATTATAATATATTGTCCAATACTGTACCTTGTGTCACTTTTAATATTACTATAGTCGATCGTTGATGTTCAAGCAACAAGGACCTAAAAGGTACATTATTGATAGACACAAGTCAGAGAAGCCGTGGTGGCCGAGTGGTTCGAGCAGTTGCCTACGACGCAAAGGTCGCAAGTTCGAATCCCGACTGTACCAATGAGTTTTTCTGAACTTAAATACAGTGATTAGTCACACCACGAGCTTTACGGTGAAGGAAAACATCGAAAGGGAACCTGCATACGTCTGAGAAGAAATTCAAAGGCGTATGTATAGCCGTGCCTGAGTAACGGCGATGGACTCGCCATCTGTCACGTTGGCACCTAATATACCTCTGGCGGAAAGTGGGTGTGTGGGTATTACCTATACACCTCTGCCTACTCCTTCGGGGACCCTTGTGGGAAGGCGTGAGGATATATTATATATATTATTATTATTACAAGTCAGATTATCACGCCGAGTTCATCAGTCTCTCACATTCTCGCCGGTTTAGAGTACTTTTTTTTATACAACAAAAATGACAAACAAGCATACGGCGCACCTGATGGGAAACGGTTACCGTAGCCTATTCACGCTCACGATACCAAAGTATCACTTGCGCGATGCCACTCTGTGTTCGGAGAGTTATAGTGTGTTGGCAGCATAATGGGTTTAATCCCTCTGCTTCCAACGCAATGTAACAATCCTCCCCCCTCCCCAAGGAGATCATTACTGGAAACCTTATTCACCGCGTAGGAACACCACAAGAAATTGTGTTACTTGTCTACGGACTTCTATAAGGTGGAGGTCCTGCCCCAGTCGGGCAGATACAAATTATACTCTTCATATTGCAATCCTTGTGTGTCAGATTGATTTGATCTAGGTAGTTGGAACGTGGGCTACCTACCTCTTGCACACACTTTCGCTTTGTATATCCGTCTCGTGAATCTTTCTTCACTCATCCTTTCTACATGTTCAAATCAACGTAACAACTTGCCTCCCTTCAACTTTACAATCACATCCTCTTTCAAGCCAGTTGTTTTGCGAATCTCTTCATTGCGGATTCGATCTAAGATCATAACTCCGTCGTTATATTAATTGAACTGTATATTAGCATTCTTCTTTCATTATGGTATCCATAGGCAATGCTTTCTCCTTATAATTACGATATTTATATGTGAAAATTTAGCAAAAGAAAGATATTATCCAATTTAGAACACTCATTTGTACAGACGAATGGAGTATAAACTTGCTAGCACAATTTTAGGCGGTTTCCTTTATACATCCTTAGAGAGAATCATTAAAAATAAAGATTCCGCTGAAACAGTGAACCCTGAAGAGCGCTCAGCAATGGACCCAGCACTGGCCATAGAGATCGAGGCGATATCACGACAACAGGCATTGCATGATGCGACCGGGATTGGCACTTCTGAAATTCAGCGCTTCTACGAAGGCTCAGTGGTCTTCCTGACTGGAGGGTCTGGGTTCCTTGGTAAACATCTCATCGAGAAGTTGTTCAGGTAATGTGCTATTGTATATTATAGTCCGCGGAGTAGTCGGCCGTGTCTCCGGCGGGATTTCCTCCGGGGATGAGGCAGTGGCCTGATGGCAACGCACTTGAGATTATACTAAGGATACTTATCTCGAGATATACATTGTAGTATCCAGGAATTCCAGAACAGTTCTCGTTTCTATAAAGCATCATCATCATCATCATCATCAGCCCACTCTAGTCTACGGCTGGACATAGGCCTCCCCTAATGAGCGCCATAGCGCCCTGTCTTCAGCTTGCCGCATCCAGCATCTGCCAGCAGTCCTTCGCAAATCGTCATCTCACCTGGTCGGAGGGCGTCCTACACTACGTTTGCCTAGTCGAGGTCTCCACTGAAGAACACGTTTACCCCAGCGGTTGTCGGTTCTTCGCGAGATATGGCCGGCCCACTGCCCACTATAAAGCATACACACGCATAAAATATCTCAACATTGTTCCCATAATTAAAAAAGCACTCCATTTACCTCACATACATCAAACTACACTTCCAATCTAAAAATATTGTCAAAGAATGTTTAGAATTCCACTGCCTTATATATGTATAATCGAATTATCGAATCATGAAAGCAAATTTTTTATTGCTTTTTCTAGAATTGAATACAGTTTTTGTCGCGAGTAACCTTTGTCTTCTGCCGATTGGAAAAGTGTGCCACGAAGTCGGCTCGAGCCATATCTGGTCAGCGACACTTAATCGATTGGGTTTCGGAGAAAAGTCAGGTCTTTTAGAACCAGCCGAGCGGCAACATGTTTCATACTCAAGTGACTATTTGAAATGGAAAGGACTACACGTGATTAAAAGATACATTATATCCTTTATAAATCTAAATTTAAATAGTTATAGACTGCCCACGATTAGCGTTTTAATAAAGCAAAAGTTTTCCACATCTCAAAATATTATATAAATACCAATATCTCAGGTACTTCAAGCCATTTGCCTAATACCGGATGCACGTTACTGATTTCAGATCAACAAAAGTAAAGAAGCTTTTCATGCTCATAAGGTCAAAGAAAGGGAAGACCATTCAGGAGAGATTACATAATATCTTTGAAGATACGGTAAGATTTATGAGAGGTTTTATGAGTTTCCTTAAGCGAGCGCTCAGGCTATGGAATCAACTCCCCATTGAGGTTTTCCTTACAGAGTACATCATAAAGTTTTTTAAGAATATTTGAAACTAGCGGCCCGTCCCTGCGTCGCGCGGGTGGATATTTATTTTTTTAACATTTTGGCGTAATGTAATTTTTTTCTGTCAATTAAAATAGTCTATATTTATCAGTGATAATGTAGCATTCAAATGGTGAAAGAGTTTTTAAAATCGGTTCACTACTTTTTGAGCCAACTGCATACAAACATACTTACATACTCTTTATAATATTAATATAGATGAATCCAAAGTTGCAGGGTTGTCAACACTCGTACAAACTACGTACGTAAATAACCTTGGTGTTCATAGGTGGAGATAGCCGCTCACCATCGGGTAGACTGCATGCTTGTATACCCTAGCAAACATTCCTGGGTCATTTCAGGTTTTCCTGTAGAAAGGAAAATTACATTAACGTAATCATTTTGTTTTATTTTTAGTTATTCGATGGTCTCAAAAAAAGCCAACCAGATTATGCTCAAAGAATAGTTCCCGTGGAAGGAGATGTGGCTGAACTAAGACTCGGCCTCAAAGATGAGGACTGGCAGGCCATTATCAAAGAGGTATGAGCATGCGTGTGGGAAGAGTATCAAAGCCGTGTGTGAAGTCCACCGCCCCGCACTGGGCACTGGTGGACTGTGGCACGGAGCCTGAGTGATGTGTGTGTGAACATGGTGACGGAACCTGCATACGTGTGGGAAGAGTATCAAAGCCGTG
>JACCPG010003294.1:0-25352 GCA_016069955.1 Drepana arcuata | reverse complement strand
CTGGCGGAAAGTGGGTGTGTGGGTATTACCTATACACCTCTGCTTACCCCTTCGGGGACCCTTGTGGGAAGGCGTGAGGATATATTATTATATTATTATGGAACACACAAACGTACCTAACGTTAGTGTGTTCCAATTAGGGTCACCTTTTAATTCTGTAGTTGGTTTTACTACTATGCTTAGTAAATAATGTTTCTCAGTTCCTTTATTGTAAATAAAATGTGTAAATAGTAATATTCTGAAAGAACGTTAATTGATTTCCAAGGTTAAGTTGATTCAATGTTCTTTGCTTAAGTAATGCGAGAGTTGTGTTATTATGCCGCTAGATGGTACTGTATTACACTTATAATTTTCCGCGAATTAAATAAATTGCATTTCATGGTTTCAATATACTTCCGTCCGAGTCAGTTACCAAAGATAGAGCTTTAAATTAAATATTTACGTCTTATTCTTTTTATTAGAAATAAAATCAGTAATTTTTTTAATATGAGAAAAGTTATTAAAAGCTAGCAGTAAAAAAAACTCAAATATGTTATGTGTCTAAGATTTAAGGGTTTATATTAAAAATATAAGTACTCGGACCGAAAGTTTGTATGCCTGCTGCGCTAGGCGCATTTATTTAAAAATCTTTATATTAAAAAAAACCTTCAAGTTCCCTATTTCAGTTTCATCGACAGTTTAAGCTTTAGAAAAAGGTTTATTGTCTCATCATAACACTAAGTGCTTATTCTAAGTATTGACCTGTGCTAAAGTTCGCTTTACAATGCCGTATATGAACCGACTCTATCTCAGTCTATTTATACGACACTAATATTATAAAGAGAATGAATTCTACAACTCGTCTGTTTATAAAACTGTTAGAATTGCATAAACTTAAGAACTACTTAACAGTTTGAAAATTATTTCACCAAAAAATACTACATCCAAATTCGCTTCGAATAATTACAGATTTTTTTAGAACTTTTCGTGCTTTTTTGTAACATTGTATAAAAATAAGTTACTGAATTATTTGATGCCAATAATAAAAAATGAAATATTTTCACACCTTCCCCGCAGGGGTAAGCCAAGGTGTGTACCCACGTGTGTGTAAGGTAGTACCCACACCCGCTTTCCGCCAGAGATATATTTTAAATGTCAACGTGACAGATGGCGAGTCCATCGCCGTTATTCAAGTACGACTAAACATACGCCTTTTTTCTTCTCAAACGTATGCAAGTTTCCTCTCGATGTTTTCCTTCGCGGTAAAACTCGTGTTGTGACCAACACTTGATGCCAACAAACATTAATATGATACCATTTCAAATACATCTAGAATAAAATCTGCAAACAGACATTTAAGCTTTAAATACAAGTAAATATAAAACTCGCTTCAACTAGCCTACAAGTTGGAGCTTTAAGCCTTATTTTATGTTCACATGAATGAACTGCATATAAAAACGTATGGTTATGAAAAGACGATAAAGCTGGTTTGTTTTATTTGCACAAAAACCTGTTTATTAAAGGTCCGTTGCGGCTTGTAACCGCAAACAGACAGAGACAAATATACCTAAGGAACATCTATAGAAAGAGGACAACACATTTTTATCGGTAGTAATTTGTTTTAATATCTTTGCCAGAGAATTCCTCTAATTATAAGAAAGTATTCCAGTGCTTTATTAATATTCTTTTTAATGTCAAACCTTACTTAAATTTTGATATTTTATTAGGCGACAGTGTTTTAGATCGGTTTTACAATTATTGATTCCTTTGGGAGCTCGAAATGCCTCCATAGCTTTACACCTCTACACTGCCTCCACACCCTCACATAAGCTGTTGTGTCTTTCATATTACCAGCTGTCCCGACCAGCTATTCCTACCCCTACGTAGAAGGGAGCCAATGTCAAAAAAGGAAACTGGATAGTATGTTTCGCCGTTTCTCCTGACAAGTATCTATTCCTGGCAACGGTGTTAACTGTAGTTTTTGACTTTATATGTAGCTTTCAATGAATGTTCCCTGTGTCTCTTATGTCGAATAAAATATTGCTTTCGTTTGGATGAAAAGATAATAAAATAAAAGAGAATCGAACGGGATCATTGCGTCACCTTTTACCTACCTTTAATTGTAATTCCCATAAACCATCCAGGTATCCATGCAAATAGTAATGAGTAAAAAGTAAATAAAAAATATAAAATAAATATAAATAAAAAATAAGGTTAAGAAATCATCAAATACAGTCGTGACATGTTCGAGTTTTTGTGAGACTAACGAACGGCGATTGGTTTTCATTAACATACTCGTATGTATGTATTTAGAACCTGCTTTGCTTCAATGGGCAAAAGCTTCCTTCCCTATTTCTTCTTTGTATCTCATAGTGTAAAGTCAGTTCCCGGCGTCTGTACGCTAAGATATTTTAAAGGACGTAACAGATTTTAACGGGATTTTCATCGATGAATTTAAGAAGATTGTTTATAATGTACAAATATAAATACATATCATCACGCCGAGTTCGTAACGAGGTAGGCAGGGAGAATTTTAGTCAGCGTCAGTTTTCTCTCTTTTCTCTTTCACATTCATCAGTCTCTTCTTACAAGCTCGCCGGTTTCGAGTCCTACTGATATATATAATAATACTCTTTATAATGTATCCTCAAGCCTTCCCACAAGGGTTCCCGTAGGGGTAGGCAGATGTGTATAGGTAGTACACAGATAACTACTTTCCGCCGAGATAAATTCTAGGTGCCAACGTGACAGATAGCGAGTCCATCGCCGTAACTCAAGCAGGAATATACATACGCCTTTGAATTGCTTGTCAGACGTATGCAGGGTTCCTCTTGAAGTTTTTCTTCACCGTAAAGCTCATGATGTGACCGATCACAGTACTTAATTTCAGAAAACTCTTTATAATTTACAGTTATAAATTGTACTGTTCTCAAGGGAGCTCAGCAGTAACCATATGCTTTTATGTACAATATTCTTTTAAACCTATTGACAACATATATCAGGTATTTGTTTGTATTAGGTATCATCAAACTTAAGAATTTGCGTTTATTACCTGTCTTGCTAATTAAACAAATATTGAATTTAACGCAGGTGAAGCCGCGGGGGACCGCTAGTGTTCACATAATCAAACAGAGTGAAGCAATTTGCAAACTCTACCTTTTTTATTGTGTCGTCTTTCAGAATGTTTTACGAAGCTTTGACTAGAAGCTCGGATATCCTCTTTGGAAGGCTTTGCAACATGTGTTCGACGTTCAAAAATTATGGGCGCAAAAAGAATCTTTTTTTTTTCTTAAACCCAGTCTTAAGGAGTTCAGCATCTGTCTGAGATATTGGGTGACCTGCAATATCGTGTAAGATGAACGTCTTTACTGCGACAAAGTGGTTTAGATACTTGACAGACGTTAGATACATTATCGCCTTGGGATTTGCTTGAACAAGAGATATATTAACTTACCGAATCCAAAACGCAATTATAGTAAGCGCATACCTGAAACAAAAATGATTTTGTTAGTACACAATATAATACATTGTCCATTTAACATTGACACGAATCACTACGAGACATACATAAAGCAACCTAACAAAAAAACCTTCTTCAACAAAACAAAACCAACCTATTTCTGAACATAAAAATAGTGATTTGGCAAATCTAATATATATGTATACATGTAAATATAATAATATATTTTAATTATTCTATGGCAATTAAGTTAATTCAAGTTAACACATCCTTAAAAATAGCCGAACTATAGAAAAAAAAAATTGTGGCGTCACGGGACGCCTGACAGATGTAAAACATCGCAATTATATTGTGCAAATAATATGCATACAGGAACAGATTACGACAGGAAGTTAATATGACTTAATGTAAACATAAAATATAACGATATTTTTCCAGAACATGATAACAGTTAATTAAATAATTTACTTTCATAACATACAAAAAATTATTTCAAATTGTGAAAACTCAATTAGTTTAATGACTGATTAAAATAATTGAGTTGGTTAGAATAGCTTCGGTAGTACATAGTTATATTCATATAGCGTGGCGACGCGTCGCCACGTCATGCGTCGCCACGCCACCAATCGGTTTTACGTGCGGCTATAGATGTTTCACATCAAAAACTATCAACAATAATAATAAAATTGAAGGGGTCTCTACATGTTGGCTATGTATCCCCACGCAAGCTCTAAATCAAAATCTAAAAGAAAATGTTCAATTGCCCTTCTGACCAAGTCTCAAGTAGTGTTGATCGCATAAAATCTTGCATCGAACGCCGGTTCACACACTCGTCTTACTACGATTTTTTTCCAACTTGTGTGCATGTGTGCATGTGTGTTGCGCAGGTGTGTGTGTGGGAGTGCCTGTGTCTCGCCACAGAGAAAAGGCTTTATATATATTGAATGATCTATCTCGTACGCCACATAGCTAAAACGGTTGGACGGAATTGAATGAAATTTGCCTAAGAGAGAGATTAATCCGTAATAGAAAATAAAATATAAATTGGCACTTTGCTCTCTCAGCCAACCCATTAGAGTCTCGAGGTGATGTGTATGTATGTATGAATGTATTTAACACGGATGAAGCCGTGTGCTACAATTAGTTATCTTCGCCCTGTGGAGGTACCCGAGAATTTCTAACCGTATAAAGTATGTAACGTGTGTAAGTTCAATAAAAAATGTCTCCAGCCGTTGCAGCGAGTAACATGAACATTATTATAAATAATAATATATCCTGATGCCTTCCCAAAGGGTCCCGGAGCAGTTGCCTGCGACACAAAGATCGAATTCCGACTGCACCAATGAGTTTTTCTGAACTTAAGTATAGTGATTAGTCACACCACCTAACACCTATACACCTCTGCCTACCCCTTCGGGGACCCTTGTAGGGGGGCCTGAGGATATTCTTAAGTTAACAGCGTCTTAGACTACAGTCGTCTGGGCTACAGTAACCGCTTACCATCAGAAATGCCGCGAGCTTGCTGCTGATTTTACTACATCACGCAACTGCAACGCTCTCAGACAATGCCCCACAAGAGGTGGCTAAAATTTAACCTGGCTTGAAGCCTTGGCCTCGCCATTGTTCAGGTAAGTAGCAAAGGTTCCCGGAACTAAAGTAACGGGCGCAACCCCAAAAAAACTGTAAACTTATAGATCTCCTTCATTAGTGTCTACGTCCATACTGGCCGGTTACATCTCCAAAATCTTAATTGTAATAAAAAAAGAATATCATGATACATAGTTAGAATCAGTTCTTCGACTAAAGCTAAAAGAGGTCGAAGCAATAAAAAAAATGAGCAGAAGCTCTTCTGAGAAGCAGGCCAAACAGGTTAATATAGAGATAACATGCACGGCTTCGAAAGGTTTACCACATTCTTCAATAATATCATCTAACGGATTAATTCATTACGTTTATACAAAAATGCGGTCAATTGATGAAACTCTATATGTATAATAATGTTTCTTTATTAACATGTGATTGTTAATTTCATTTTAACACCTCATCCAAAATCTAATGGTTAGCTACTAACAACTGGAGTATGACAGAGGAACCATGATAATAGCATACGTGAAGCTGAGATGCCCTTCGAAAAATGTGCAGCGTAACCATTTGGGATCAAATCCGCATTGAAGAGATAGTAACGATCAATAGAAGTACGTTACGTTGGTTTAGACAAAGGATGAGTGAAGAAAGATTGACGAAACAGATATACAATGCGAAAGTGTGTGCAAGATGAGGCAGAGGAAGGCCACGTTCCAACTACCTAGATCACATTGATCGGACACTCAAGGTTGGGAACAGCAAGAGTAGTCGAAACCGGCGAGCATGTATGAAGAGACTAATGAATGTGTACGAAGCTAGAGGTGTGTAGTCTATATAAAATTGACGCGGCTCTGCCTACCCGGTAAGGGGCGTGTCTATGATAACCTATACATATGTGTGTACATACAATTGCTGGGAAAAAAGAAAAAAAAATACAACAATTAAGAGCTAAGAAGCTCTATCTCTGATACAATTCCTACCATTTGCTTCAGCGCTTGCCCAGCACAATCTCTTTGCCACTCCTTATATGTCACACCTTTAAACGAAAAATGGTTGTCATTGTTAATTAATGTATAGCATGATTTCCATTTACACATCATGGTAACTGGATACGCTTATCCGCTGATTTGCTGCATCGTCAGATCAAAATACGCAACTAAAGTCTGACACCAGACTCCGACATTTTATCGCAACGGTATTTAAACAAATGAATGATGCGAGGTGTTTTGTTTGTAACAAGAGTTGTAACGGCTTAAGCCCAGAACTGTATCATGTGGCATAAGGGTGCAAGGAGCTCTTCCCTTCATGGGAAGCAAGCGGGAATAGCTGGTACTTATTATTAAACACCGCTAAATGCGCCTAGCGGTTTCCACCTCATAAATAATGTATTGCATCAAAAATATATTTTATGGTTATAAACCGTAAGGTGGCCGAGTGGTTCGAGCCTGCGACACAAAGATCGCAAGTTCAAATCCCGGCTGTACCAATGACTTTTTCTGAACTTAAGTACAGTGATTAGACACACCACGAGCTTTACGGTAACGGAATACATAGAGAGGAAAGCTGCATACGTCTGAGAAACAATTTAAAGGTCGTACTGGAGTAACGACGATGCCAGAGATATATTTTAGGTGCCACCTGTCACGTTGGCACCTAAAATATATCTCTGGCGGAAAGTGGGTGTGGGGGTACTATAGAATAGAATAGAATAGAATATTTTTATTTCAGACCGGAGTCCATAGGGTTAGTAACAAATTTTAACTTAAATTCTAGTGTTAGTAGGTTACTATACCTTGTGGGAAGGCAAGAGGATATAAATACATATACCTAAATTAATAGATGGAACATACATATACATACATACATACATATCATCACGTCAAGTCCCTAACATACATAGTGTGTGTAAATTTGTGTGGACTTGTGCGTATTATTAAATCTGCGATTACCACCTCATTTTAGGGAAGAAATCAATATCTTAAACCACAGGTAACATATTTAATAATGGAACCTCTTTTAAAAGACGGTAGGGCAGAGTACTGGAGCATTGTTAAAAAAGACCATAGACAAATTGAGTTACTTCTGGTTAGGGTTTACCTGCTCCAGAACTCTTGAATGAAATGGCTGTGCTATTGGACAGAGAATCAGCCTCCTGAAATTTATGGCAATGACGTTTTCAGAGGACAATTTTTTCTGCAACTAATTTCATTACAAATTATAGACGTCAGATAGCGTGGGCGAATGAAACGAACGAGATATAGCGTGCCGTTATACACCTTTGTACATACATACATATCATCACGCCAGGTCCCTAACGGGGTAGGCAGAGAGTATAGAGCGCCAGTTCTCTCTAGACTTACATACCTCTTTCGCTTCGTCCACATTCATCAGTCTCTTCATACATGCTCGTCGGTTTCGAGTACTCTTAACGTTCCCGTCCTAGAGTGTCCGATCGATTTGATCCAGGTAGTTGGAACGTGGCCTCCCTCTGCCTCTTCTTGCACACACTTTTGCTTTGTATATCTGTTTCGTCAATCTTTCTTCACTAATCCTTTCTATACACCTATATAGGGTAAAATCGGGACTTGTACAGTTTTACCGTCACTAAAGTGTCTCGTACTCACATTGCAAGCACTGCCCACACGCACCGCGTACGCTAACTCCCACGTTGTAGTAAAGTACTCCTTATTTGGGCGCCGATCAGGTGTTTGACCTTCACACTGCGTCAGCTTGGAATGTGACACAAATGACGTATCGAGATGATAAGCTTGTGATATTTTTATTGTGCTTTGAATAGCTATAGCTAAGCTACAGTTAAGCTTTTTGGGTACTTTAAGAAAACCATGCGGTTTCCAATTCGGACGAATGGATTGTGATAAAATGCTTGTTAGAAATGACATCATAGCCAGAATGGAAACATCTTGGCTATGTGGTCCTCACGAAGAGGTAGGCAGAGGTGTATAGGTAGTACACACACCTCCACTTTCCAACAGAGATATATTTTAGGTGCCAACGTGATGGAAGACGAGTTCGTCGCCGTTACTTAAGCACGACTACATACGCCTTGGAATTGCTTCTCAGACGTATGCAGGTTTCCTGTCGACGTTTTCCTTCACCGTAAAGCTCGTGGTGTGACTAATCACTGCAGGTTCAGAAAAACTTATTGGTACAGTCGGGATTCGATCTTGCGATCTTTGTGTGGCAGGCTACTACTCGAACCACTCGGCCACCATGGCTATGTTGTCTACTAAACATATTATATATTTTTGAATTCTTATATACCAACTGGACCATTACCAGGCGCCTATAATAAGTATAGTGATTGATATTTTAACATCCTTAAACGTATCTAAATATCTAGTAAGATACTAATTTGCTGAGAAGCAACAATCAAGTAAAGTTAACAGACCACTAACTATCTTGCCAATCATCAACTAAGCCACAATTGTGGTAATGGTTATAATAATGTTATCTTAATATTCAAGAATAGGTAAAATACTTAAATATGACGTTCCAAAGTTTTTCCAATGGCCAGTAACCTGTTAGGTTATTTCAGATTTAAATTTACTCTTTAAAAATACATTTAAAGCTATTCAATGACGGGAACGTTAGGAGTACTCGAAACCGACGAGCATGCATGACGAGACTGATGAATGTGGACGACGCGAAAGAGGTATGTATGTCTAGAGAGAACTGGCGCTCTATACTCTCTGCCTACTCCGTTAGGGAATCAACGTTATGTATGTATGTATTAAGCTATCTTGTATAGTTTGATAGGCGGGGCCTTACGAGGACCTACTATAGCAATATTTTTTTTTATATACAACACGAGTGGCAAATAAGCATACGGCCCACCCGATGGAAAACGGTTACCGCGGCCTATTTACGCTTAATACCGAAGTATCACTTGCGCGTTTCCACTCTACTTTAGGAGAGTTATAATGTGTTGGCAGCATAATGTAACAATCCTCCCCCCTCCCCAAGGAGCTCATTACTGGAAACCTTATTCACCGCGTAGGACCACAACACTATAAATTGTGTTATTTTGTACGGACTTTAAGGTCCGTAGTCCGTAATAAGGTGGAGGTCCTGCCTCAGTCGGGCAACTCCAAATTCGAACGGGAAACCCGTTATGACCAACCTTTCTCTGTATAATCATAGTTCAATAATTATTAAGCGACAGGTGTATATGACGTATCATCGTCATCACAAATTTAAGAGCTGGGCTCTTGTCGGCATCTCTGATGCAGTCCCCTTCATTCGCTTCTCCTTAGACGTCATGAAAGACACTTTTTCATTGATCTGACCAATGTATGTTAATCTTGGTCTTCCTCTCCCTCTCTTCCCCTCTAACTTTCCTTCTAAGATGTTTCTAAAGAAGCTATCGTATAAGGAGGCCTATCATCTTTTCTATGACGTATATAAATCTGTATCTTTCGCACTGCTGAATTTTGTTTTCATTAACTGGTCAGGGTTGGTACCTACCAGTACCCAATACCAATATGTACCCGCTTGAGTTTACCACAAACAAGCCGTCTTACACACAATCGCACAAACAAGTGCCCAGCAGTTCACCTGAATGGAATACCCATTCAGGTGAACTGTGAAACAGCGCAACAATGGTGTTCTTGGAAATCTCATTCATTAACCTCATTCATGATGGCAATCAATGATTTCCATAAAACCGACAATCTCAGTGAGAAATAAAATTCTATTTCTATAATGCTTAAAAGGTACGCGATCAATTAATCTTATTCATTAAAAAAATACCAGTCTTTAAGTCGCATATACATATATATCATCACGCCGAGTCCCTGACGGGGTAGCCAGAGAGTATAGAGCGCCTGTTCTCTCTCGTCTTATTGCATACCTCTTTCGCTTCGTCCACATTCATAAGTCTCTACATACATGCATGTCGGTTTCGAGTACTCTTTTCGCATAAACGTTGAATTAGATAAGAAAATTGACGTAGTTCAAGAGAGTGAGACTTAAGAAATACCTTTAATAAACGACATTTTAATAAAATGGTGTATGACATAATACATTTACGAGCCACATATAATACCTACAATCCCGCCAAAAGCTTTATATCTGGACGCGAGTTTGCTCTTATATACTGTCTTTATTATGCGCATGCGCATTTCCGGATATGGACCAAACAAATACAACACATAAACACGTAATTCATAAAAACTAATTCACTATTTATGAACCCGCCATATCATTTACCATTTCCAAAGGGAGACGAATAGACATCCATTTTTTACATGCATTCTAATCTTTAGTAACGGTATACAGCAAGAAACAGGTATTAAAGTGCCTGGTGTGACAGAGATGGAAGATTTTAAGTATTTTTTGCCATCAAACTTCCATAGGCGATGTACAGGAGTCGAGAGTGCAGAGACTACGCCTCGGATTCCGAATTTGGTATTACGTAATACATATATTTTATCTGTTCCAATTCTATTTTCAAATTTATAATCATACTAATTTATACTATTCAAACATAAGACAGGCGGGCTGGAACATATCTCGCTCAGAGAATCAGCATTGCTATCCAGCGTGGCAATGCTGCTAGTCTTCTTGGCACGTTGCCTCGGGATACCGATTTGGGACAAATATTTTATCTGTAAGTAGTTAGTTTCAACTGTTCTTTGTAAATATTATTATTTGTTGTTATTGTAAATAAATTTGTATTTAGATAGGTTTTTATTGTTACAATGAGTAGGAAGATCGAAAGATTAATCGCAACATACAGACAAATATACAAAGAATCAGTCCTTACCACAAGGGTCCCCGAAGGGGTAGGCAGAAGTTTTTAACTAGTACTATACTTTCCGCCGGAGACATATTTATATTTGACCTATGAAACATTGCTAGCATTATGGAGAGGTTAAGGTTATTTGTGCGCGCTAGCCTCAAATGTGATGTAAATTTTTTGTCACTGTATGTTCGAACATTCCGCGATGAAACAAAATCAAATTAACAATCCAAATCTCACCCACCAAGATAGCTTCCATTAAACTAACGCTGTACAAATGTATTATTGTCTATAACAGATGCTCAATTTGAGTAATTGTACGTTGGGAACACCAGATGTATCATATCTATAGACAATGACATCCACAAAGACGCGCCCCACCAATTTCTAGTCGAGGGGGTCGCGGGATGTGGGGAGTATGACCCGAGTCTATTATTTGCAGTGTGCGTGGTGCGCTCATAGGTAATCAGTGTGTACCGACAATACTCACACATTAGTGGAAGGTTGCACATTTACATTAAAAAATATGAGGAAGAATAGTGGGGCATGGCTTTGTGGATGGTTATGTTACCAATTTGACTGCTATAGCGATAGCGATATTTTAGAAATGGTAGCAGTCACCTGCAAAATCCATGTCAAGTTTGAACCCTGGGGAAGCTCACGTCGCATGTGTGTACAATGATCGGTAGCTGTTAAGGAAACCTTGTATACTTTAGAGAAAAATTAAATCAATTTTATAGTAGATAATAATAATAATAAATAAATACCTGAGACAATGCCACACAAATTGACCTAGTCCCAAATTAAGCAAAGCTTGTGTTATGGTAACTAGACGACATATTTACTTATATAGATAGATATATACACAAATACATAGAACATCCAAGACTAAGGTACAAATACTCGTGTTCATCACACAAATATTTGCCCTCAGCGGGATTCGAACCCGCGACCTCAAGTTCAAGCAGTTAGGAGCTCTAACCACTAGACCAGACGGTCGTTATACCAGATAGTACTTGAGTAATGGCGATAGACTCGCGATCTGTCACGTTGGTGCGTAAATATATAATTACGCACACAGTATTGTTCCTGATAAAAAATATGCATTTTCAATTTTATGTGATATCACAACGTAGACTAAATAAACCGATTTGAATAAGCATATTCTACACTTTTGCTAACTGTGGATTCCATAGAACAACGCGATAGCATGTTATTGTGACATGCGTATGGAATATATATATATGAATAACATTCCAAATGCGTTGTGTTGAAAATTTTTTAAGGCGTATTTACATATAAATATAATAATATATCCTCACGCCTTCCCATAAGGGTCCCCGAAGGGGTAGGCAGAGGTGTATAGGTAATACCCACACACCCACTTTCCGCCAGAGGAAAGTGGGTGTGTGGGTGTGTGTTTACATATAAGGTGTAATAAAATTCGATAGGAATGAAATTTACAGTTTGGATAGTACGTTGGAACGTGACTGACGTTCATAAGTTCAGAGAAATGTCAAAACGATCATTTCGAGTACCGCAGAATGGACCAAAGATTATTCCATAAATTAATTCTACACACGTGTATGCTACAGAACCTCTCAAAGGCACTGGATTTATTTTGATGCTTTTTTTGCTTAGATTAGGGCAAGATCCATGGTTAGCTTCGATAGAGGACACTGCAATCGTTAAAAATAAATTTTATTTACACAAGCAAAGTTGAACGGGATTTCTAGTTCGTAATAAGATTCCGCAAAATGTGTAATGGTTTTATTACGATGAAAAAGTACTTAACTTCTATTAACTTCTACCTAAGTATACAGAATATTTCTGTAGTTCGAACAACCACTTCACAAATGTTGATTTTCCTGGTGCAGAGTCCGAATAATGTTTATCAAGCCAAGCTTGGCTTCAACAGTTTATTTCAATTTCAATAGTTATTAACACACGGAATTCCTTTTTTAATTATTTTTTTCAAACTAACAAAAGCTGCTTCAATAAAATGCTATAACTAACAAACAGCAGTTGCAAATGCTTTGTCATTCCATTCTGAAACCAACTAGCTAATACTACTAACCTTAGCAACTACTAACCGTGTAACTGTTTGATGAAATAAATTTATTATTATTATTATTCTTTAGCGTTATTCTTTATTCTTTAGAGCCGTGGTGGCCGAGTGGTTCGAGCAGTTGCCTGCGACGCAAAGGTCGCAAGTTCGAATCCCGCCTGTACCAATGAGTTTTTCTGAACTTAAGTACAGTGATTAGTCACACCACGAGCTTTACGGTGAAGGAAAACATCGAGAGGAAACCTGCATACGTCTGAGAAGAAATTCAAAGGCGTATGTATAGTCGTGCTTGAGTAGCGGCGATGGACTCGCCATCCGTCACGTTGGCACCTAATATACCTCTGGCGGAAAGTGGGTGTGTGGGTATTACCTATACACCTCTGCCTACCCCTTCGGGGACCCTTGTGGGAAGGCGTGAGGATATTATTATTATTATTCTTTATTTAAAATAAGTCTCATATATTACATTTTTAAATATATATATATAAAAAAACATATTTAAAAATATAAAATATAGGGGCCCACCGGTATCGGGATCAGGGTCCAAGGTACCGGTGGCTAGGGTCCCAGAGAAAGAAATCTCCTCACAATACGTGCCGTTTCGAGCAGTACTGCTTTCTGCATCAGGCACTTGATCCAACTGTCTAACGAGAGCCTCTTGAGGTGTTGGTCGAGGCTCTTTGCCATTAGGCCATTGGCCGTTATTACTATCGGCACAATGATTGCAGAGTCCACATCCCACATGCCGACAATCTCGTGAGCCAAGTCCAAATATTTTATTTGTTTGTCTTTTTCGGCTTTCACGAGATTCCCATCATGCGGGACAGTAATATCCACAATCATTGTGCGGCGCTCTAATCGATCTATCAGCACTATATCCGGTTTATTAGCGGTTATACACCTGTCTGTGATGATAGATCGATCCCAGTACAACGTGACATGACCATTATTATTATTATTATTATTAGTACCTACGTCAGCTGTCAAATTTATACACGTGTTTTTTGAATGTTAGGACTAACAAAAAATCATATGAATTGAATACTAGTAGCGCTATCTATATCTGCCTGCCAACTTTTCAGCCCAACTAATATATAAATAAATTATCTTCACGCTTTCCCACTAGGGACCCTGCGAAGGTATAAACCCCCTGTTTTGCGCCAGAGATTCAGGTGCCAACGTGGCGAGCGTGTCCATCGCTGTTTCTCAAGGACGCAATGTAATAACTACATTGCCTGTAATTTATGTATTAAAATCTTAATCTAGCAAAATTAACACATTATTCAATTGTTTTTGCGGATATTGAATTTAATAGCCCTTGGTGAAATTTGATTCATCGTCTTTTTACTTATACGATAGACATTCTTGCTTACGTATCGGTTCTCTGATGTTATAGCAATCCTATACTTATTTTGTATCAACGTGACATATTCAAGACGTAGGCACTTTTTGAAACTCAATCACTAAGCAGGCACATATACAAGTATACATATATTCTGAGGATGGTATCAATGCCTACGACATAGTTTTTTAAGACTGCAGTTGCTTATATTTATTTGTAAATTATACCTGTTTTTTTGTGTTCCTAAATATAATATAATATATCCTCACGCCTTACCACAAGGGCCCCCGTAGGGGTAGGCAGAGGTGTATAGGTAATACCCACACACCCACTTTCCGCCAGAGGTATATTAGGTGCCAACGTGACAGATGGCGAGTCCATCGCCGTTACTCAAGCACGACTATACATACGCCTTTGAATTTCTTCTCCGACGTGTGCAGGTTTCCTCTCGATGTTTTCCTTCACCGTAAACCTCGTGGTGTGACTAATCACTGTACTTAAGTTTAGAAAAACTCATTGGTACAGTCGGGATTCGAACTTGGGACCTTTGCGTCGCAGGCAACTGCTCGAACCACTCGGCCACCACGGCTATTAAATAATATTAAGTATTATTAATTAGTAAATAATATTAAGGTTGAATTTAAGAAAACATAATTTCTACGCAATGCTACGGTAAAACTATATTCCTCGCAGACGTAGTCGAAGGCAACAGCTAGTAGTATGTCAGTTTTGTGAATGTTGACATAATGATACCTTGTAACGTTGCTACAATGAGCATGTTTTGTAAATCCTCCGTCGATGTCTACTCATGTTGTAAACGATATGTTTGGCATTCGACTCTCGTGCACGACACTGCCGTTACACCTCCCTTTAATGTGCGGGTGTTGTTTTTAAAGTCACTTAGGTAGGAGAAATGGTAATGGACTCGACATCTGTCACGTTGGCACCTAAATATGTCTCCTGAGGAAAGAAGACGTGCTTACAGCTCTGCCCACAAGGGTCGCCGGAAGGGTAGGCAACTAGGCAGAGAATGATCATTCGAGGTGTGATAACATGTCACGTGGTAGATACAATTAGGGGAGATGGCCATCCAGTTATCCTGGTCCACTGGTCGACAAAAAGTGATTTTCAAATGATTTAGTACTTAACCACATTAATAATTCTAGGCTCATTAAATAGCCACGACAGTCAACAATTACTATTCTTATACTCGTACATCGAAGACGAAAATAATGCACACGTGTAGAGTAAATAAGTTGGCGAATTGGCCACGGTTTTTTGCCACAACATTATGCAACGGTGTGATAGACGGACACCTCATGTTACAATTAGAATTCAGGTCTTACGCGTGGGGCTCATGCCTTTGAAATCGGTCCAAATTTTAATATCTAATCAAATTACTTCAAGCAATAACGTACTTTAAAGCTAAGTTTTGTTTTGTATAATTCTCATCCTACTAATATTATAAATGCGAAAGTTAGTAAGAATGCAATGTTGCTAATTGTAATAGCCATTGAATTAAGAGGAAACGTATCAATTACAGACAAACAAGCAAACTGTTTACATGTACATATCGTATCAAAGTTATTAATATGTTATTTTAGTATTGCTATACTGGTTAGCGGTTACCAACAGACCCGAGTAATACGGGACATGTCACTCGCGCATTGAAATGTTCCGGATCTTATTTGGGTGGAGTTAGGTGTGCTAATAGCATAATGAACTAACTGATTCTGCTTCTGCCAACACTATGTAGAGAGCTGAAAACTTACCGTAGGAACACAACCGGAAGCAGTGCTTCCAATTTACAGAAGATAATCACGTAACATCGCGCGAACTTAATTTTAAGAAAAAAATTTCCACAATTTCCGCAGAGGTGTGAGGTTGTGTTGTACCCACATCTATTGATAGTCTATTATATCTCTAGGGCATGGTCTCATATGGTTTACATTTACCAGTATTCTGTATGTACTTAAAGAACTTTATGCCTTATTACCTTCGTGTTATGAACCATATCATGGACAACAGTATGGTGCCGGCAGCGTTAATATAATGCCAGGTAGCTTTTTATCGATAATGCACAGTTCAATTCATCTCAATTATAAAATGCAGGCCAGGGCTCAATCCGTTAGTTTCAGTAAAAAGTGGATTCTTGCGAACGGGACGGCCTTATTCGGGCCCGAGTCCGGCCCGGACCGGTCCCGTTCTGGGAATACCATCTAATCACACTTGTCATACATGCGCGTAGCTCTTCGATGTTTTTCTTAGTAATAGGTAGTTTTTTTCTCTCATACTCACGCCTTCTCACAAGGGTCCCCGAAGGGGTAGGCAACTAGGCAGAGGTGTGTAGGTACTACCCACACACCCACTTTCCGCGTGTCTCGATCGGGGAGTCTTGTGATAAGGTGTGTCTTACAATCTGTAAGCATATCGATTCCCCTGATTGAAGTTGAAAAATGCTAGCTGCTCCATTGCAAGGTTCCTTGTTTATACTACTTATACCACGTACTTCCCTTGTGGGTCGCGCATTTGCCTATCATTGTTGTAAAACAAACGTATTTAACAAATCTTACGAAATAAAATTTTCAAACAAAATGCCTCCACTGAAAACGGAGTAAAAAAGGGCAAAAATATTTTTTTTTTCAAAGCTTACTATTCAAACTGTAACTACTGTAACTATTCAAACTGTACTGTGTACATAATGTTCTTATATATAAGCTCTCTATTTGTCTGACTCGTATTTAATTTTATGGCAATTTGTACACAGTAAAAAAATATTACACACACTCCATTCAGCCACAATTTTTTACAACATATCCCTATTAGAACTTGTCAGAAGTACGTTTACCGAAAGGAAAAAACCTGCTGGAATTTAAATTGGTTCCACAGTGAGGTGAGCTGTATCTCTCCGATAGCAACGCAAAAAGGACACTATTATTGTTCCGGTTATTCGTTTCTTGTCGATGGCCGTGAATTGCAAATATTGATTTTAAATGCGAAAAATATAATATGAGCTTAATGGTAAAATAAAAGTTTAAATACGATATAATTTTAATTATTTGTAAAATAGGAGTTTAATTGTAAAATATAAATGAAATTGTAAAGTATAAATAAAAATTAAAAGTAAAAATTGTAAAATATAAATAAATTTCTAAATTAAAAAAAAATATTACGTTTGTTAATAGTTGTAATAGTTGTTTGTCAAAACATGCATCCACCAAGTTTCAAATTATAATATAACTTGTCGTTCAAGTTTACAAGACTTCACGTGATTAAGGGATTGTACCCGCTATCAGGAATACACAAAGGACAACGGCTTCGTAAAGTTTAAAACGTAGTACTATTTTTTCGTTTGAAATATATCACGTGATTGGTTTAATGTTGCTATTTGACACACTTCGAGGTTCGCTTGTCAAAAGGTCGTTCTGTCATCGAACTTTCACCACTGCGACGGATTTCTGTATTTTAGAATCTGCGTTCTCTTGACCGCGAGTAGATACTATGGCTGGGATACTACACGCTTGCGCTTTCCTACAAGGAGTTGTAACAGAGCTCTCTTTCAAACGCGTAAAAAATTATGTTTCAATCTAGCTGTGACCGCGACTTCGTCCGCGTGGGATAGTGACAATGCGCAGTGTTTTTAGATTTATTTTGGATGTGTGTGTGTAAGTCTCAGCCCGATCGGTTTAAAATTGACAAAGTTTCATACAAATTTTCATCCACTATTTTATCCCCTTATAGCGCATAGCGCATACCTACGTCATAGCATCTACCTGCATGCCAAATTTCAGCCCGATCCGTCCAGTGTTTTGGGCTGTGCGTTGATAGATCACTATGTCAGTCAGTCGCCGTTGAGTTATATAGATATATAGTTTTAGCGCCTAGCTTGGCCCGGGCTTAAAAATATTAAACAAATCCTCCTGAAACACAATTTCAGCATCATCTGCGGAATATAAGGGTATTTTCTAACCAATCAGGGGACTCATAAAAATACACACACAATTCGGTCCATTTATTAGGAGCTAGGTAACAAACACACGTACGGAATAATTATATATATAGTTAGTAAAGATAACTTATATTTAATTACTGCCGACGAAGAGACTTACGGCTAAGTATAGCTTCCAAAAACTCTGAAAAAGCAAGTGGAACGAAAATTCGACTTAAGGAGTGTTATCCGTGTCAAGAATAAAAAAAAAAGAAGCACTGTCCGTATAAACGATGTGCGATAATGAATCAATACTCAAACGGGAATACCGCGGGCTCATGAGACAATCGATTTGAAAATGTGACAAAAACCGAGAGTGCATGAGAAGTAAGTCGGTAACGGTGAACCACTACCTATATCGATATAACGCAAAAGGTTACTGCATTTAATACGCTTCTGCGTCAAATTGCAGTATTCAACTGAATCGCGATGGAAAAGAACCTAAAATCCAATGCACGGTTTTAATTGAATAACTCGACTGCAATTGAAAAATAATTTCGTATTCTTACTTAATTGTTTATGGATATATCTCCTCTCCCGTTATAGTAAGTACCTACTTAATTGACTTCGGGGACATTTCGTAGTTTGTTCGAAACCCGCTAGTAAGAAAGCGTAAAAAGGTACCTTCACGTCTTCCGTCAAGCACAACCATATCTATGGTTTTTTTGTAACGTAGTAAATTATCCTCCGGATGTTTTCCTTTATGGTGTGGTTATCACTGGTCTTAAGTTTTGAAAAACTCATTGGAACAATTAGGATTCCAATTTTTTACCTTTTATAACGTTGCAGTCACTACTCGAACCACAGCTCTCCTACTATGTATATGGCTTGTTAAAATATTGTATACACAAACGATAGTTCAATACTTGGCCTAATCGGAATCTCATGGCAGGGTACCAAGAATACTGGCAGCATTAACATAATGAATAGCAATGCTGATTCCCCGAGCGAGATATGTAGAATACATACGTCTTACGGCGTAAGAGGGCTGTAGTCGACGTGAAAGAATTAATAAGTTGATGCTCTTCTGCACTTAAAAGTCAGTGTTTCAAACTTAAAGATGACTTTAAAATTTAAAACATATAGCATCACTAGCTGTGGTCTACGATTTTACTCGCGTATTGAACACTAGCCTACAGGCAATAATGCCAAATTCGTTTTTCAATTGGGATTAGTAGTTCCCAATATAAGTGCGTTCAAACAAACAAACAAACAGCCTCCTTGTATTATTAGTATAAATAGTCTTTCTATATATATATCCTCACGCCTTCCCACAAGGGTCCCCGAAGGGGTAGGCAGAGGTGTATAGGTAATACCCACACACCCACTTTCCGCCAGAGGTATATTAGGTGCCAACGTGACTTTCTTGGGGTGTGTGGGTATTACCTATACACCTCTGCCTACCCCTTCGGGGACCCTTGTGGGTAGGCGTGAGGATATATAGTCTTTGAATATTCTGTATGATACGGCGCCATTACTATTGCAGTAAAAACGCGGGCACTTCTTAGAGCTGAGGCTTTACATTTGATTTTATCTGATTTATAGTCATTATATATATCTGTCCCTTTCGTTCTCTTGAATATTGATAGCGACAGCGCACCATGCCACAGTGTGTATGTGTAGTGTTGAATTCTTGTAAGTTACTTGTTGATGTGAATTTGCATCGAGCGCTTCTAGCAATTTACATAAGTACACCGATTTGCCGAAGACGTTCAAGGCAACACAACACAATAGGTTAATCAAGACGCATTTATAAACTAACGACAGGCGCCGGCTTTGCACGGGAACTATAGCAGAATTTTCTGTCGTGGGGTCGCATCAGATTAATAATTTTAAACAAAACCTTAATAACCCATACACCGACCTAAACTATTCTCTTCAACTCTGTCTATTTGTAAAACTGCTTGAAAATCCCTTTACAGTTTTTGATTTTATCTCGAATAGATAAACGTGGACGGGGACTTTATTCTATAACATATAGGGATAAGACACTTTTATATTGATGGTTGCTAAGAATAAAGTATTCCTAGGGTAAACTAACTCCTATTTGTTTGAAATTGGACATACTAAGTTTAAGTCCGGCTTACGATCTGCGTTTGCACTGTCCGGATATACGAAAATACACGCGGCTAAAATGTTGTATCCGGGTAAGTTATTCTTGTTTGCCAATATTCATGGCTGCGTGTGTTTTATGTTTTATCTTCAATTAGTGTGTGACAGTGTCACAATTTCTACGATTTTTACGGTTTTTTAGGGTTCAATTTACGTCAAAGACGATACGATACAATGCGAGGCACAAGAACCCTTGTATATTACCTTTTTATAATGAGAATTTTTACACCGCATTTGGCCGAAATGTTAAAACTCCTACCATTTGTGGCTTCTGAGCTAGTTGTGATTCAGCTTGATTTGGTAGATCATTTTACCACCTCTTTAGCTCAGTGGTAGAGCACTGGTCTCGTAAACCAGGGGTCGTGCGTTCAATCCTCACAGGAGGCAGACGTAACATGTAACAATAATGCTGACGAATGACTGCTGATCTATACTCTCTGCTTTCCCCGTTAAGGGCTCGGCGTGATGATATGTATGTATGTATGTACTCTTCAAACTGCTCGGCTCCCCGGAAAGGTTTCTAAAGGCGTTCTATTTATTCCCTTCTTCGTCTAATAAAATACAGCTTCTCAATCTGTAGGAGCTGCCTTCAAGACACGAGTATTACATATCCAAGATGGCTCGCTCAGATAGATAAGGCACGCGTGCCTCTAAGAAACACGAGTCGGGTTCGTAAGTTCACCATGACAAGTTCACGTGACAAGACAGAGAATGAACTATTATTTTATATGTATACGTGTGTGTAAAAGTTCACGCCTTTTTCACAATTGACCCCAAAGGGGTAGGCGTGAAATAGCACACCTCCTTTTCGCCGGAGATATATTTAGGTGTCGACTTGATAATGGTGACGTCTCCGTTCTCAAAAACGACTAAGTCTTTGAATTTCCGCTTAAAGTTTTGCAGGCTTTCTCGCTAGATGTTTTCCTTCGCCGAAAAATACTCGAGACAAAACTCATTGGTTCATGATTCGAGCTTGCCATTATTGCGTTGCCTATAAAATATGAACTAAATGGTAATCGATGGTAAATTACTTAGTTAACTGGTATCTTACTCTGGTAGCAGCTCAGATACGTAAACTAATGAGTTTTTTATCTTCGAGGAATGTACGCGTAATGAGCTGTCGTTGTAACAATGATATGTACGGTACTTATGTAGGTTATGTGTGCAACAAGAGGATAAGGAAGGCCACGTTCCAACTACCTAGATCAAATCGATCGGGCGCTCAAGGACGGGAACGTCAAGAGTACTCGAAACCGAAGAGCATGTATGAAGAGACTGATGAATGTGGACGATGCGAAAGAGGTATGTAAGTCTAGAGATAACTGGCGCTCTATACTCTCTGCCTACCCCGTTGGGGACTTGGCGTGATGATATGTATGTATATGTTTACCACAAAGCCTACTAAAATTATAAATATGCTAAAGTTTGTGAGGATAGTTGTTCCACTTCACGTAAAAAGTGTTCGTCAGTCAGTCAGTCAGGACGGAATTGGATGAAATTGGATGAAATTTGAATGTATATAGATTATTATCAGAATTAATAAATACATATTTTTTATTTTGGGTACAAAGCCAGTGATAAAATATACCATAAGTTGCTCCAGAATAATGTAGCATTGCATGGAATTGAAACTTCAATTTTGAGTTTTTGCATAACAAACAATTCTTGCAAACGTACAAACAACCAAATATTTCCTCCGTGTAATATTAGTGTCATTAAAGACACTTAAAATGTATGTGTTGGTGCTAAAACCCTGCCAGATTGATGTAAATGCACGGGCGTGAAATAAAATAGTTTCGTCGTGTTGGATGTTTCTAGCAAACACGTAATTGCAAGCACCATTCACGTCGTGATGGCAAAGCCTGTGAAACTATCTGCAGGCCGACCATAAAGAGTCTTAAGCTACACCCATAGATATCGTATTCTATAAACGAACGATACAAGCGATCGTGCGCGTGCGTCGAATTCCTCAGCAATTCCAGAGAACGACTCCAATTAACATAATACTGACGCTGCCAACTTTGTTACAGCGATATAGAGCCCAAATTAGCCTATCACGTGTGATCGTAGTTTGTTTTCGTTAAATGTCATCAATAAGGTTAAAGATGGAAGATTATGTAGCCAATAGCGTACTATAGGTTGGGTTCGATCATTTGCGTATTTCTTCGTATATGGCAATGGAGACAGACGGACAGTCGTTCCGTACACACTTATAATTGATTGAATACATATAGTTACGATGATATCTCTTAGAACTGAGAGGCCCAGGTTCAATCGCCTAAACATTGGCATACATGGTATGTTTTCAATATTCCATTCAAGTTCATGTCCATCGCGTTGTTTCTATTCACCGTTCATAATATTTTCCCCACAAATAGGCACTCGAAACATACAATGTACAAAGAGTAAATACAGATCAGTCAAGATTCCACTGTTAAATTATTCTTTGTTGTAATTTCTTTATGTCTGAAGTCAAGTACAGTGATCAGTCACACCACGAGCTTAACAGTGTAGGAAAACATCGAGAGGAAACCACGTTTGAGTACGAATACGTTTGAGAAGAAATTTGAAGGTGTATGTATTATGTATAGGTCGTGCTTGAGTAACGGCGATGGACTCGCCATCTGTCACATTATTATATCAATATTACCATTTCAACTTTCAGCCAAAAAGGCTGAGCCGTTTAGTGAGCAACAAAGATCCAAACATCCAAACTTTTATCTTTATAATATTAGTAAGATAAGATACGCAGGGAACAGCCTAAAATAATTAGGCCCTGTACACAAATTGACTTAATCAAAATCATGTTCTTTGAGAACTAAACAACGACGCACGACGCACAACGCAGACGTAATATCCACTAGTCTATTAGTGCATCATCAATTGTATAATCAGTGCGTAGTAAGTTAGTGCTATGCACGATAACGCATTAATTTTTAGACTACATCGCCTCGTCCTGTAGACTGTAAGCGCTTATTCTCCTTAACACTGCATGTATAAAGCACTATTTATGAGTAATTTGAATAATAATTACGAATGAAGCTTTAGCAGTAGAACGGATGTCTAACCGGCCGGGCGAGAAAGTGGACTGTGTGGTCACACCCTTAGAATGGGACAAGTTGTAGGAGACAGCTGTTGCAACTTTAGATGATATTACTTATGTATGAGGCAGAGTTCACAATGAACGTATTGAATTGGGTTACAATTACTTTAACGTTCATTGGTTAATTAATGCTCGACCTATTTTCGAAATTCAAAATTTGAATTTACGTACAACCTTTTCACATGGATATTATAATCTGTTTAATAAAATATAGATAGTGCCATCCACGAGGACGCGACCCACGAATTTCTAGTCGAGGAGGTCGCGAGTTGCGTAGAGTATGACCCGAGTCTATTAATTGTAGTGTGCGTGTGCACTCATAGTTAATCAGTGTCTACCGACGATACTCAAACATTAGTGGAAGTTTGCACACTTATGTCGCTATTTAAACTATATTTAAACCCATATGTCGCTATTGATATGTTTAGATGGTAAGCCAAAACGACAGATGAGAGTCTGTCACGTCTCTCAGACTTCATACGATTTTGAATTTGACTCCAATTTATTATTATTCTACTCGGTATTTTCCTTCACCGAAAATCTGGTATCAAGATACTGTAATCAAGTCAACGGGGTTTGAACCTGGCGTATTAGAGGAACTTAATTCTTCGCACCTCCTCCGACCCAACTCTCGTAGGTACTAAGGCTTGGACCACTCTAGGGCGTGCGCTTTGCTCAACCGATATCACAGTTAAGTGCGCCGCCTCCTTTAGATCGACTCTATTCAACTAGTGTGCACTTTCATTACACGAGCGACCGTCACTTTGTAACTAAGTTACAAAGTGACGGTCGCTCGTGTCTTGTCTGTTAACACTAAATCAAACTGGATGCACTTTAGAAATACTTAGAGCTCTATTAAAACGAAATTACCCATTAATTTAATAAGTTGTTCATTTAATCATAATGTCTTAATAATTAGATTCGTTAATTGAAAAAAGAAAATTGTTCGGATATGGAATTCCATGACGATACATTTACATAACGTGTCTGTGTTATTTATTGGTTTGAGAGTTTGATTAAAATGGGACGAATGGTGATTATATAGACATACTTATAATTTCAGGAAAAATACTTTTTTCGCGTGTAAAACAGCGGTGCAAAGCTAGTGCTCTCATATTCAACTTCTGTGTATATCCTACACGTGTGTATGAAGTGGCAACGCCTTAAGCAAGAAGCGTGCACTCCTACTAAGAGCCAAGATTAAATTGCGTCTATTCATTTCGGAGTTATGAATGAAAGTGCATAACTCATTACCATAACCTGAGAACGGACATCCGCATAAACCAATAAAATATTTTATAACGACTCTCAATTCATAAATAAATCTCTGATTTAATGTGCACATTTGAATTTTAATGGTAAATTTAATTGATGATTATATTTCTCAAGTGTAACAGATCGACACTAGGATTTCCTGTTGTCTTGTCTGTACCTACTCTGCGCGTATTTGTCCTGTGATGAAACTGAGTTTTGTGTGACAGCTTTTCGGCAACTACCCTCCACGGTCGCACCTTTGTGCCTTTTCTCAATATAAGCAGCGCGATCCTGGTCATTACGTTTTTTGTCACACCTCTTCGACGAATGATAGATTTTTCATCTGTCAAAAATCGGTGAATAAATTTTAAATCTGGAACGCGATTGTTGCGTGACCTATCGGGTCTAATTGTGGATGTAAATGTGTTTAGGAAGAGTTTAGTGACTGTACAGAAGAATGATCTAGAAATATAGGTAGAAACATACATATAATTATACTAGCTTATGCCCGCGGCTTCGCCCGCGTGGAGTAAGAAAAAACTGACGTGGAGTTAAAAAAAAAAGTAGCCTATTCTTAGGTATAAGCCATTACGATTATAACTTTCAGCCAAATCGGTTCAGCCCTTTTACCGTACCTTACAAACTTTCACATTTATAATATTAATAAGATTATAATATTAGTAAGATAAGATAAGACAAGA